>MQRK01181958.1:11343-60233 GCA_001938485.1 Girardia tigrina
ATATATATTATATTATATAGGCATCACAATATATATTCTATTTAGATATTTAATTTTATGAGCAAACAACACATATACTGTTTCCAATAAACAAGAACCGCAGTCAACGTAATCACCAAGAAACAAATATCTATCAGTTGATGATTTTCCACATAATAAATATATTCTCATTAAATCATACCATTGACCATGAATGTCTCCTCAAATTTTGGTAGGTGCTGAAATTTAGTCAGTTCCTTTGATATGCAATCTCTGATTGGAAATTCTTACATGATTATCTTCAAATGTCTTTATAAAATAATCCACATTAAAAAATATAGTCAAATGGTAAAGTTATCTGTTCTTTTAAATTAGACATTCAATTTCATTTAATTAATATTCTAAACGAAAAGAAATCGATAATTGCTTGAACTCTTTATTGGATATCAAACCAATAATAAATAATGCAGTTAAACAAACCAAATAACTATATGCAATTTTTTTAACTTACATATTTTTATTTACAAAAAATCAAATTAATTATTACATAAAATTTCTAAATTCAAATTTTTTAATTTAATTACTTTACATTTTTCCAAAGATTTTATAAATTTACATTTTCAACTCAATTGGCCAATACACAAATTTCTCAAACTTTTTTTTAAAATTTTTTTTATTTAAACTTTTATATTCTCAAACATTCTCCCCTTCCTGATCACTTTAGATGAGCACTAAACTCACTCCTTCAAACATACAACCAAACCTGATTATTCCTCCAAACACTTTTCGAACCATTCACACTGACACCACTCTCGCATTTCTACCATCATTCACACCATTCCAATGAACCCTATCGGTCCACATAACAAGGTATCTCATCATTGTTTCAAATTCATCAGTTTAATTCAACATTGTACCTCTCTACATCTGTTGGGTATTAAAATAATTAATCTTAAATATTTACTTTTTAAAAAACACAAATCTTTAATCTTCAATCGTTAATCTGACTCCAACTAATCAGTAAGGACTTCCAACATAAATATATAGACAATGAACACAAATTCTTTTATGAAACTTTATTTCAAATAACAAAAATTAACAGGTCAAAAATAATAATAATTCAAGTCTTGATGACAGAACACAAACAAAAATCAATGTTTCGTACGAGTTAACAGATTACAGTAAAAACTTTGAATCTCCAAAACGAACGATAGTTTTAGTTTTTAAATAAAACCTTTTTCTCCCATACGGAATACATTTGGTTTTTTAAAAAATGTTTTAAAAAGATAATAAATAAAAAATACTTTTTATAATACATTTAATTTACTTCTTTGTTTTGGTTTTCTTGTTAAGAGAAATTTTTGGACAAACTAAACTAAATTCGCTACTCTTTATATACTGGTTTTCATCAGCCTTGAAAATTGTTTAAATAAAACAAAGACTAAAATATTTTAATTTTCAATTCCAAATTTTGTTAAACTAAATATTATTTTGTTTGAAATTAATAATTTTACCAATTTAATTTTTTTCTACATAAAATTTTATCAAAAGTAGAAAATGCATCTCTCGAAACCCCAACACATCAAACAGATTATTCGACTCTCCATTCATTTAACAATTTATTTTTAAAACTCACGAAACATCAAACATTATATCATCAACACAACATTCCTTTTTTTTGGTTCAATTAAACATTCAAAAAATCTTCAATGGCGAACCTCTAATAGACATATTCGGCTCACCGACCGAAGTACTTCTTTTCCATTAGTCTTTATTAACATCACTCTTGATTTGCCATCCAAACCATGAAATAAGTTGATTATTAGCCCAAGAATCCATTTTCCGTGTTTGGTTCCATCCTCTAATTGCCAGACTATCTCTCCGACTCGAATCTCTGCACCTTCTTTCATCCATTTATTCAGTTTCCCCATATTTGGAATAATTTTGCTTCGCCACCGTGACTACCATTCTCGGACATACGTGTCAGCGTTCGTGTGCGTTACTGACTGTGCTAAGAACAGGAACACGTTTAACCCGAAAACTAATCGTTGAAATTGATAATATTCTTTCTTCCCTTCAAATGTATGATAAAAACAAAGATATTTTTCATCATGTTCTGAGATTGATATTTGAAGGAACATTTCTTGAATGTCCGACACTAATGCTATGGAATATTTCCTAAATTTTAATAATACTTTTAAGAGATCATTCTGTAATTTCGGACCAGCCTCGAGAAGATCATTCAAACAAGTTCATTGAGTTGCAGCAGCCGCATCAAATATTATTCTGACCTTTGTTGTCTCCTTCTCCCTTTTAACTATAGGGAAGTGAGGTAGCCACCACTTGACATCTTTCATCTCATTCTCAGGAATACACCGAATATATCCTTTTCTTAAATATTCTCTGAGAATTCTCTCATATTCAGTTCTAAGATCATCATCTTTTTTCAATTTCTGTTCTAATAATACTCCTCCTTTTTCAGATAATCTTCTTGTTTCCGGGATTTCTTGTGTTCTTTTTCTGAAAGGTAACTTCGCTTGATATTTAAAATTCTAGTACTTAAGATTTGTTCTCGCTCGTTCAATGAATAACTTCTCGTCGGATTTTTCATTCATAGGATTCTCAATTTCTTCAATCTCCCAGAACCTTCTCAACATTTCTTCAGTATCATTATTTGTAGATACAAATGTGTTGAAGTAGGTAGTAGCTCCTGATAACTGCTCTTTTACAAATCCCATGTAGGTCCAAACTAACGGAGATAAACGGGACCCAAGAACATCTCCTTCACCCCGCACGTCTCGAATCGCTTGGTGCAATCGAATAAAATCTGCTCCGGCTGTTGAGACCAAATACAGGGCTTGCAGTGTTACGGTTGAAACATAAGTACGTCTTTTGTGTCTGTGGCAGAAACAGCCCACAATTCCTTTATTTTGACAATTAATTTTAAAGTGACAATTCAATCTCGTAACTGTATAGTTGGGTAGGACAAGAGTGTCACTATTACGGGAAATGTGTTGCAAAAAAGAATAATTGGAATGACCTTACTCTTTGCAACAGACATTTCTTCCTAAGAGTTTCATGCATGTCATTCCTTAAATCTTCTAACAACACACTAACTGCTATACCGTACTAGTTGGAATATTGGTGGTATCTATCCCTAATCTCGGCAAGAATTGAGTCAAGACGGTCTATAGTGAATGGGGAAGAAGTTCCGGATGTCGTAAGTGCTTCCCTCAAGATTGGCGGCATGGGAATACCTATTTTAAAGGCCGTTCTAAAGAACTTATACATCCAGCGTCGATTCAGATTATCTGTTTTGTTCACGTCCTCAGTCAATGTGTGTAGGTTATGAATGAAATGAGTAACAATTTATTTTCTCTTTGCGATATTCTTTTCATCTGACAGAAAGTGAAGCATGTTTATTCTCTCAGCCTTAACGAAAGTGGCAACCGCAGTACATTGACAATTATTTTGACTTAAAAGAATGTCACGACAGTGCCCAAAGTTTTCACTAGAGGTAAAGTACTCCATCAATATTGGTGGTAGGAAGAAGAGCTGTTTCTGTGGGATGTTGTCAGATTCTGGAAGAGTAATATAAATGTTATTGTTTGTCTCGCCATTATAATCGTCATCTACTGCTTTATTCCAGTTTGGTATTCTTTCAATAACGTTATCTGACCCCTCTGTGACTGTCGGCGTTTCACTAGTATCATTAATAGTTGTCCTAAGAATTTCGGTCTTCTCCGAGCATTCATTTGGCGGTTCTGCCGAACGGGAACCCGAAATTTTTCACGGTTGTTAATAAGTGATTTTCTGTCTTTTTTAAACAAATATTTCTGGCTATTTTCGTTTTTTAAATCCTCTTTTTAACTAGAATAAATTTTTTTATTCGAATAAAAATTTTATTTGGGTATATTGTATTTTTAATAATAAGATTTAATTTAATGTTGTCATTTTTACTATCTTTTTTTTCCAAAATTTCATTAAAGCTTGGTACTTTTTTTCAGGCATTTCGATCTCGTAAGAATATTTTTTTTATTGGAACGCCTATTTTTCGATTTTTAGCGATCTCCCAACTATTTCCATCATGTTCACCATTTAGTATATATATATCTCCAGAAGAATATTTTTAAACACACCATTAAACATACAATCACATACACATTCATACATACAATCAATCATACATCTACATTTACTTCCTATTGTAGCACACTGAACCTTCTCCCTGTGATCGTGCATCCTCGTTTCCCTGCTCGTCTCTGAATTTCCTATTATTCGCGAAGTAATCTCTTCTTGTACCATCTTCCCTTCTATCTGTTCTTTCCGACATTCTGTCCCATTCCTCATTTCGGTCTCCTAATTCAGCCACTGAATATTTTCTATGTCTTTGGACTTCGCTCTCCATATTTCACATTCGAATAATTTCTCCTGTCATCTCTTCCAGTCTTTCCGTTGTCCCGTTTCCATTGCTCCCGTTCTCTGAATCTATTTGGATTTTCATATCATTGTGTTCTTACGTGCCCCTTTTTATTACAGTGGTTGCACCTGATGTTTGGGCATTCTCTTCTCACATCTCCTTGTGATGTACGCATCTACCCTTATATCTTTACTCTTTGATTCGAATTCGTATATTTTCTTCTGTATACATTCGATATCCTCAGCTTTCGAGATACCTTTCAAAGCTATTTCTCTCTTCACTTCTCTATCATCTACAGCGTTAGCATATGCTAAGTCTGATATCTCCTTTTTCCTAATTTCTTTACTAGTTTTCCAACTAGTTCGTCTATTTTCCGGAATACGGTTGAGGGGTCGTTTGATTCAACTTTTATTTCATCAAGTTCCCTCATCATCTCTAGAATGTTCTTTTCTCTGGTGAATGCAGATCTCATTTTTGTTTCCCATGTATCTCCCTCTGAATTTTCGTATTTGTTTATTGCTTTCGGAGTCATGAATACTGTCATCAGCAAGACTCTTCTTTCTTCTGAGAATCCCATGATCTTCGCATATCTGCCGAAGCTCATTAAGAATTCCTAAACTTTTGACTCAGATCCGTCAAATATTTCTGGACCTCTAATGTTCGGAGTCACGTGGTCGTTGATCACCATATTAAGAACATTAATTGGGTTTCTTTACATTTATTTATATCACAATTTGAATTGTCACTAGAACAATTCTCCGTAAAACTTGTGTAGCTCGTCATCGTTCTTGGTTGATAATCTTTAATAATATTCTTTAACGTCTTATTATTCAAAGAAATTTAAATTACAATTTAATTATTACAAAAATAATTTATACTTTAAATTTAAAATAATTTTTATTTTAAGAAAATATTATTTTAATTTTAAAGTGATTATTTAAATTTTAATAATTGATTAAACAACCCAACGTTTTAAAATATTAAAAATATCAATCTTCCATCTGGGTGGGAGAAACACAATCCTAAAACAACATACCAAACAACACACAATAAACACCATTCAAAAATATTCCTCACAGTGTAAATGTAAGTTTAGTGTAAGTGTCTTGTCATTTTAAAGTTATTTATTCAGTTGATTATCAATCGATAACAAAACTGTTTGTCGATAACATAAATATATAATATTTAAATATGCGACAATAAATAAATATTAATATAATATGTAAATATAAAAACCGAAAACCGTGAAATACTGTCGACAGTTACCTAATTAAATGTGTATGTATATATATATGGATCAACTGAAACGTTTTTTATCTTAAAATCCACTGTTCTATTTCACCAGTTCATCAATCAATATACCATTAATGTAGCGAAAGCCAAAGCAACAAATTTCGCATTTCCTTCAACGAAATGCTCGGGCAAAGTGTAAACAGGTATTCCGGCTTTGTGAGAAATGGAAACATAGTAATATGCGTTCAAGAGCTTATTATTGCCCAAGCAACTGCGATCGACTAATCCCGGAGCCACCGACTCCAAAACCACAGCGAACAGATTCTCCTCTGCAATTATTCGATCCCCAAAACTCCGCATCACTGTTTGCTTCCCGGACTTTCTCAACTGACAATTCGCCCAATCCAGAATCTCCTTCTCGATGTAGTTGTCCCTGCAAATATACGCTCGCATCATCTCCACAATCAGCCCGAGAATCGACGATTTATCTGAATCGGCTATTTTCTCCGCATCCAAATTCGGTGTATTCAACACGTAATTCTGAGCCAATTTGACGATTTTCGTACAATTGTGAACTCGTTGCGCGTGAATTCGGTTCGAATCAAAATCCAGAATGAATTTAACGCCGCTTGTGTAACCGGGCCGTAAAACCTCAAACAATTGTCCCAATATCCACCCGTTTCGACAATCGTTCAACACGTGATTACAGAACGGATAAACGTCGAATGAGTTGATGAAATTTCGACATGTCAATTCTTCGAGACATTCTCCACTTGCGACGTGCGATTTCGATCGATGAACAGGTCGATGGACGCTCAAATCTCCGTTGAAATGCTTGAATAGATATCCCATGGTAGCGATGTGGAGTTTAGCGCAACTATCGCGTCGTTCGAACCCGTTTATCAAATCGTCTTCGGTGAGAAAACTTTCGGCGCCGAGTTCCTCGAGATTTCTGATTATATTCCTTGCTCGGGCTTCCACGCATCGTTCGCGGGTGATGTTGGTCGGAGAAATCATTTTGCCACGAATAGTGGCCGGCGCCACGCGATACGTCAAATGAGCGTACACCAAACAGTCTTTAAAATCGTCATCGTAGTCGTTGAGGAAATTTCTCATTCCGCTTTTCGATAAGTGGAAATTGACATATCGTATGATGATATCGTGGGAGCTTTGTTCGCGTAAATCGTCCAAACTGTCGCCGACTTTCTTCAACTCGACGATTTCCGGATGGTGATGAATTGTCACGTCGTGCAAGAATCCGATCCGGATGATTTGCCAAATGAAATCGATGCTCGCGTATTTTACTCCGGCGTAAATGTCGTTGATATCTGCGTTGCCCATACTGCAACCGTGGCAGCGGGCGGCGTTCAAAGCCAGAGCGAGATTTTCCATTTTCTGAGCGTAATTCAATAATCGCTGGCCGCGATTCATCGTTCGTTCATCGATTGCGCCGGGTAGAGCCACGTTGAGCAGTTTACAAAGAATGACACCGTCTTGGATCTTATCGTAGATGTCGTCACCGTAAGGATCGAGTGGAAGGTATTGTCGACAGTCGGCGTCGTTTGCTAGAACTTTATTGATCCATCGAGAATATGCTCGCTTTTCGGATAGTTCGTGGATCTAAAACGATCGCACAAAAAGGAAAACATTACGTCAGATAATTTGATTAGAAATTTTAACTTACAGCAAATTGTTTTTGTAGAGTCTTAGCAGACATAAGTATTCAAATTTATCGATTGGAAAATTTAAAAAAAATCATTACTGATATTACAAATTAAATTATGAATATGATTATAATAATTATATATTTGTTATTATGTTACATACAGTTGCTCCACCTGTAAACATTTTCCCAGTGTAATAATCCATTCCCGTGGATTATATAAAAATGAATAAAATATTATAAGAAAATGAAAACCATCCAATAACAATCAATCATTTTTTTCGATTAGATAAAACAAAACCATTTAATACACCTGTTTACATTTTCATAGGGCCTTTTTACATTCATTAAGCGAATATGTTGGGTTGTGCAAAAAGTCATTGCGTTTTTGAGTACGTCCTAATAAAAGCTTGAAAATATAAAACGATGTGATAAAATTTAAATTCAATTATATATTCTCAAACCTTAATTTTCAAACTACGTTTATACAAAATATTAATTGATTTTGTTTTAATTTATTACTTTACCGGCAATTCGAAATGGAAAATCAAAATGAGCATATTCGTCATGTTTTGTTGCATTATTTTAGCAAAGGGAAAACCTCTGTGCAAGCTCATAAGAAGGTATGTTTTGTATATGGTAGTGACTCCTTAAAACTTCGACAGTGTCAAAACTGGTTTTCTAAATTTCGTTCTGAAAAATTTCATCTGAAAAATGCACCACGCTCCGGTCGACCAGTTGAAGTTGATGGCGACAAAATAACAGCACTGATCAAATCTAATCCACGTATGACGACAAGAGAAGTTGCAGAGACTCTGGAAATATCAAAATCAAGTGTTGGAAGTCATTTAAAGAAACTTGAATTCGTCAGTAAACTCGATATGTGGTAACCACATGAACTGAAAGAAATTCATTTGGGGAAACGTATAGACATTTGCGATTCCCTTTTGAAGCGAGAACAAAGTGATCCATTTTTGAAGCGCTTGATTACGGGTGACGAAAATGGATTGTTTACAACAATTTGGAACGCCGACGATTATGAACAAAATGTGGTGAGCCTGGCAAAACGATCCCAAAAGCAGAAATTCACCAAAAGAAGGTTATGCTTTCCGTCTGGTGGGATTTTAAAGGAATTGTGTTTTTTGAACTCCTTCCGAGGAATGAAACCATCAATTCAGACAGATATTGTGGTCAGCTGGAGAAATTGGCTCATTCAATTCAACAGGAACGTCCTGAATTGGCAAATCGAAAAGGAGTTGTAATTTAGTATGATAACGCAAGACCGTATACAAGTTTGACCACTCGCCAGAAACTCTTATCACTGGGTTGGGAGGTTTTGCCGCACCCACCGTATTCTCCATACTTGGCGCCATCGGATTTTAACTTATTTAGATCACTGCAGAATTCCTTAAACTGAAAAACATTCGCCAGTGATGATGATATCAAATCGTTCCTAGACGGCTTTTTTGCTGACAAAGGCAAAGGTTTTTTATGAATCAGGAATAATGAAGCTACCGTAAAGGTGGAAGAAAGTGATTGAAAATAATGGACAGTATATCGTGTAAAAATATTTGTACATCCAAGTCATTTTTTGATAATAAACATTTTAGTAAAAAACGCAATGACTTTTTGACCAACCCAATATATATATATATATATATATATATATATATATATATATATATAACCAACATAGCATACATAGAAAAATGAAAAATAACCAATAAAATATTACATGCATTTCATTTGTCAACGGCATGAAATTTTTATAAGGACATAAATATAAAGATATAATAATAAAAATAAAAACATACACAAATGCATACACACAAACAATTTAACAACACACCTCATGCATACAATTTTTTAAAATTTATTAAGGACATTTAACGTTTTACTAGAGGAAATTAAAATTAAAATATACAAATATTTTTAATTTTTTCTAAAAAATCCATAAAATAAAATAAAAGAATGGATATTTATTACTGGAACTGGTACTCTAAGGAACAGCAAAATAAACATGAAACACAAGAAAATAGGAAATTTGGTGTCTTTTTCAAATAGTGAAAATGACAAGAATCGAATAATTTAATTTGAGGACGCTTAATAAATCTTCATACAACATTCACGAAATATTCCTCAAATGATCGTCATTTATTATTTATATACAGAACAAAATCAGAAAATAATAGGCAAATATTCATCAAATTTTATTTAATAATAACAGAGATCTGTTACTCTGAACAAACCTGTTGGGATACTGAAATAAAATATATTAACAATATGTATAAATATTTTAAAAAATCAGTGACCATTGTGTATTGACCTATAAAAAAAATAAATAAAATATATATGATAATAATAAAATATAAAGAGTCGAATGATGCATAATCCGTTTTTTTTCTTTTTTCTTTGGATATCTCCACTTTTAGTAAAAATTCCACAGAACAATAATAAATATTTATTCCAAATAAATTATAATGATAATTATAAAAACAATCTTTATTTAAATCGATTTTTTAAATCTTTTATATTTAATTTTCATATTTATATAATATAAGGAAGGTCACTACACTAGCCCCCTTATTGAAAGTAGAGCGTTACTTTGTTTCAAAAACTTTGAAAATTATGTTCGAATCTTGATTTGATTTTGTTACGGACTTCATTATTTAAATGTGTGAAATCAAATTTCTCAAATGGTTTTTTTGCACAAAATCTGATTCGTTTCTGGTTTACAATTGTTTCAATGCCATTTATGATGAAATAGAAAGAATTTTTTGATTTTTCACAATTTCGTATGGTCCGCCGAATCTGTCAGTTATGTTATCTCTGACTAAAGCTCCAAAGTCAGAGAAAGTGTTTCTAAATGTTTCATTGATTTCCTCAGTTAACAATTTGTTGATGTTCTTAATTTGACCTACGTAAGTGATGTTGTTAACTTGATTTTGTTTTTTTATAATTTGATGATATTCCTTTTGATAACCTTGTTTTATGCAACTGCTGATATCTGTGGGGAAAGCCGTCTCTTGATTTGAAATATTAATATTTGTTTGGCTAAGAACATGATTTTCTTTAATTTCTTCGTGTTGCATGTAATTGTCCTTGTGGGTTCTGGATGATAAATTTTCAGTCGAAGTGGTCTATACTGTCGTGTTCTGAAAAGTTTTGTTTAAAGTTTTAACGTCAGTTTGAGAAATATGTAAAATTTTGTGTTCTGAATTCATTGGACTTAACAAATGTGTTGTGGTATGTGTTACATTAGGAGAAGAAAGACTCTGGGATTTTGTAATAGCCACCTCGTTTAATGTTTGAGCAGTAGTATTAGAACTATTATTACTAGAAGATTGTGAAGAAGATTGAAGAGTTGCTGTTAATCCAGCGAATGTAACCCACGGTGCTGCAGTGGTCGAATCAGCAGACCCCGGAGTAGTATAATAATGGGCCATATAGCTCACCACCCAAGAACCCAAGAAAAAAATAAAAAAATATATTTTATAAAATAGATAAAATAGATAAATAGAAAAAAGTAGATAAATAGAAAAAAAAATTAAAGTCCTGAAAAAAAAAATAAAAAAAAAAAATCATGAAATTGGTCAAAAATGCCTGTTGAAACTCTTTGCAAAAAATTGGGATTTTTGGGTAGTGTTATAATTTTTTAACTCAGACCCAAAGAGGTACCTAAAAGCTATTTTTATAATTTTTCAAAGTACAAAAAAAATTTGAAATAAAAAAATGACTGAAAAAAAATCGAACAAATCGAATCCAAAGAAGAGAAGAACTGTTGTGAGTTTGGATCCAAGTGTGGATCGACCAATAGATTATGATATTAATGGAGAACAAGAATCTCCAATTACATTGGCGCCTCCACCGCCATTATTTCCACCTCCATTATCGGCAATAATACATCCTCCAGAAGCAGAAATAAATCCTAATTGGGATAATCCATTATATTGTCGATTATGCGATAAATTATTTCAAAATAAAACCGGATTAATATCTCATAAAAAAAGTAATGCACATATCCGAAAAGAAACTAATGATATTAGTATAAAAATTGAAGATGTAGAAATATTTCATAATTTAAAAGAGGATATTATTGATCTTGAATATTATTTCGAAGAAGATGATAAAAAAGTAATATTCTATGAAGATATTACTCGATTAATTGATGTCTACGATGATCTGGATGAACGGTTGAAATTTCCAATTCTTATTCACGTTTCCTTAAAAGTTGAATTTATTAAAGGGGAAGAAATAATTGAAAAGGAAATCAGTTTACCGGCAAGAAGATTATTGACTCAAAGACGAATGAACCGTCATATAAGACATCTACCGGGAAGATTAAATGAAAAAATACGTGAATGTGAATTACGCGGATCTGGATTTAGTATTCACAAAATTGTTAAAATAAATATTAGAATATCTCCCTATAAAAATTCCACTTCAGGTATTTTTCTTGATCCGCCAGATCGGTTGAAAAATTCCCATAGTATTATCAATATTCAAAATAAAGATGACAAATGTTTTCTCTGGTGTTTTGTCGCACATACGATGCGATATCGATTAAAGCGAATAATAAATAAATCACGAGTTTCCAATTATACCAGAGAAACGAATCCAAGAAAAAGTATTTCGATGATATTTTCAAAAATGATATCAATTTCCCAACAAAATTGGAAGATATAAAAATATTTAATAAAAGAGTTACAGAAGAAAATAAAGCCAATGTTTTTGAAGTGGATTACCAGGGAAATGTATTACCGGTTTTAATCTCTCATCTCAATGTTAAAGGATTCAATATTTTATTTTATTCCCAGAAAATCAATGACGAGATAAAAACTCATTTTGTATATTGTAGAAATATCAGAAGATTTCTGGCTTGTAAATATTATTTATGTCTGAATTGTATGTGCCAATTTAAGTTAGAATCCACTTATCAAAAACATATGGATATTTGCCAAAATAATAAAGCGATTAAAGCTTCTTTCCCGAAAGATGAATATTATCAATTTAATAAATTCCATTATAAAATTAGAGTCCCTTTTGTGATTTACTGTGATTCGGAAGCATGGAATAAAAAATATAATCCGAATGATAATGAAAATGATAATCCAGATAATAATTCATTTATAAAACATATTGATGTTAATTATAGAAATGATATTAATTATAAAAAGAAAAAAGAAAATAATATTAATTATAAAAAGAAAATTGTGGATAAACGTATTGATGTTGATGATTATAAAAAGAAAAAAGGAGATGTTAATTTCACTATAAAATACACTCAAAAACCATGGGCTTTCGGATTGTATTTTCATAGTGATATCCCAGAAATACAACAAGACTACTATCAAGAATTTATCGGTGAAAATGTTGTACATAAATTCGTTAATTATCTTTTGGATTTAAATAAAAAATTCGAAAAAATATTAAAAACAGAAATCCCTATAAAAATAAGTCCGGAACAGGAACAAGAATTCCAAGATTCAAATAATTGCCATTTTTGTGGAGAAGATTTTCCAGAATTGGATCTTGAAGACGCAATGATATTGCAGCTAACAAACCAAACTCCGTCAATATTAAAAGTTAGAGATCATGATCACTTGACTGGCCAATATAGAGGTCCAGCCCATAGTAAGTGTAATTTGCAAGCCAAGAAAATAAATTTTATTCCAGTGTTTTTTTTCAATAATGCGCGTTATGATAACCATTTATTTATTTCGGAATTACTGGCGGAATGCAATAGGAGAGAAATCGAATACACAGTTTTGGCAAAAACCAGTGAAAATTATATCAGCTTTCAAGTTGGCTGTCTTCGGTTTCTCGATGCGTATAATTTCCTTGGTCCCAAAAGTTTGGAATCGTGCGGAGCACAATTGAAAGCAGAAGAATGTAAAATTCTTCAAGAACATAATCTTTTATTTCATAACGTGAAAAAAAACAAATGGGAAGCAAAAAAGGGAATATTTCCTTATGATTATATTAAAGGTAATAATTATTCAAATATTAAAAAAATACTCGATGAAACGGAATTACCTTCTCACGATAAATTCTTTAGTATTTTAAAAAATAAAAATATTTCAGAAGCGGATTATGAAATTGCAAAACAGAATTGGAAAGATTTCGAATGTAAAAATATGAAAGATTTCGTGCTAAAATACATGAAGACCGATGTATTATTATTGGCTGATCTGTTTGAAAATTTTAGGAATATGTGTATAGAATATTATCAAATTGATCCATGTTATTGTTATTCAACTCCAGGATTTGCTTTTCAAGCGGGTATGAAATTTACCAATCAAAAATTAAAATATTTCACTGAAGAAACATATGATATGTTATTATTTTACGAAAAAGGGACAAGAGGAGGTATGACTGGAGTTTTTGGGAATAGACACGTTATTTGTCGTAATAAAAAAGTTGATAAAGATTTCAATTTCTTTACTATTTTATCATTTGAAGAATCACGTAAACTTATAGATGAATTTGATGATTATGAAGATAAATCACAATTAGACTGGAATAAATATTTCTCGTCAAATTTTCTTTTTCATCTTGACGAAAATAGTTTATACGCAACATGTATGAGATTCAAATTACCAACTGGTGAAATGGCTTGGTCGAGAAATCATCAATACAAAAAATCCGATGAAAATAGTAAATACGGATATGTTTACGAAGTTGATCTGGAATATCCAGATTCAATAAAAAAACGAACATTCTATTATCCGTTATGTCCAGAGAAAAAAATTCCAAATATTCCCAAAGATGAAATGACTGAATACGAAAAGTCATTTACTCCGGAAAATTATTATCCCCGAGAAAAATTAATGATGACTCAGGGAAATAAATTAAATTATATAGTTGAGGGAAGAACTTTAGATATGTACTTAGATCAAGGAATGATATTAAAAAAAATTCATAAAAAATTAAAATATAAAAAATCTGATTGGTTAAGACCATTTATTGATTTCAATGTTAAAAAACGAATGGAATATCCAAAAAATACTTTTGGTAATTTCTTTTTCAAATTATTAAATAATGCATTTTATGGTACAACATTAGAAAATGTTAGAAAATATTGTAATATAGAAATAGTTAATAATATTGAAAGATATAAAAGACTAGCGGGAAAAATGAATTACAAATCTTTTACTCCTTTTAATTCAAAACTATGTGCGGTAGAAATGAATAAGCAGTCTATTCATTTTAATAAATTTAATTATGTAGGATTTACCATTTTAGAGTTATCTAAACTTATAATGTACAAATTTGTTTATGAAGTTCTGGATAAAATTTGGAACTTCGAATCTGGTCAAGTGAAAATCCACTATGGAGACACAGATTCAATATTCGTTGAAATTCAGGACGAATATGAGAATATCCAGAAAAAATTATTCAATCATCTTCATGATTCGGAACTTGGAAAAATGAAGAATGAATTAGGCGATAAAGAATTTATCAAGGAAGCCGTTTTCCTGAAATCAAAAGATTATGCATATAAATACATAAATATTATAACCGGTGAAACCAGAGAATCTGATCGGATTAAAGGAATTACAAATGGAGGAATCTCATTAGAAGATAGAAAAAAACTTCTATATTGCAAAACTTGGATATTTCGCGATCAAATTCGAATTCAGGCGAAACGCCATCAAATAAATGTTATCGAATCCAATAAATTGGCAACATGCAATTTTGACGACAAAAGAAGATATAAAGATAGTATTCATAGTTTTCCTTTTAGTTAAAAAAATGAATAAAAAATTTAAAATGACTAACAATTTATATATATATATAATTTTTATTTCACATAGATAATATAATAAAATAGCTATTCTTCGGAATAGCTTTTAAGTACCCGATAGTTTCAAATGTTATTTTATTTTAAAGAAAAAAATGAGTAAAAAAAATTTGCTTGATTATGATAATATAAAAAAACTTGAGGATCTGGATTTGAATCTCATTAAAGAAGATGCACGAGCCAACGTACTTAATTTGAGATATCAAAGATATTATAAATGGATGGAAGATTATGAAAGAAATATGAATACTGGACTTAAACATAAAGATATCTGTAAAAAAATTGGAACTACTCCATATAAATATTCAAGAGCTTTACAAGAATTGAATGTTCCATCCTTGAATAGATATGATAATCGTCTTAAATCGAAAAATAAAAAGAAAATTCAAGAGATAGTGGAATCGGAATCGAAACCGAAATCAAAATCAAAACCAAAATCAAAAAAAGAAGTTGAAATTGGAAAGGGAAAAGAAAAACCAAAATTTACCCTGGAAGAAATAAATGAAAAAATTAAAAATGAAAATCGTGAAAGAATGTTGAAAATATTAGAAGAAAGAAATTCAAATTATCTTAAAGAAAATAAACAGGTTGTTTCAGGAAATGAGACGGAATCTGAAGCAGAAGAGCTAGCTATATTTAATCAGGAACAAATAGCTAAAAATATTAAAACAGATATGGATATTTTATCAGGTAAAATTGTTTAATAATAAAAATGGAGTTAGAAACGAAATTTATAAGAGAATTAATAAGTAATATTATTGGTGCTAATAAAGTTTATAATAATAGGATTATAGAGTTGCAAAAAACTAACATAATAATGATTATTTTCTTAATAGTAATTTGCTTATTATTGTTGATTTTGGTTTTTATATTATTTAAATAAAAAATGAGTAACGAGATAGAAAAATTTTATAGGGAAGAAGAAGAAATAGGAAAAAAATTATTTATTGCAAAAAGGGCAAGTATAATAAAACATTATAAAGATGTTTATGATATAGATGTGTTAGAGTATTTCAATAATCCTGATTTTCTTAAAAAATTAGAAAAGGAGATAGAAAAAATACATACTAAATCTAATATTGATAATATTACATCATTGAAGGGAATGATAATCGATAAACAATTGAGTACTCTTGTGGAAAATAAAATGAAGGAAACTCTTATGGCAAGTATTCAGGGTAATCAAGAATTGATGGAAAAATATCAACTTGTTGAAAAACGGAATCAGGAGTATGAGAAATTATTAATGAGAAATAAAATAAATACCAAATCAGTGGATGAGAGTGTGAAAGAATTCGCCACTAGTCTTGAAGTTGCTATTATTCCTAAAGAAACAAGTTCAATAGGAGATTTAATGAGAAGTTTGAATAAACAGTTGGCAGAAATTAGAAAGTTAAAATAAAATTGAATTCCAGTTCAAAGCAGTTCAAAACAGTTCAAAACAAAATACCTGAAAAAATGGGGTACTTTTAGCCTATCCAATCACAATAAATCTCTATCTACGCGATAGTTATATAATAATTTTTATTTAAAAAAATGAATAGGTTTTAATTTTTTAAATAAAAATAAAAATATGGTTTTTTGATAAAAGATATATTTTAAATATTAGTATTATTTTCCAATGTCTTTTTATTTGGTGTTCCTTTTTTTCGTCCACCAGTTTTTACTCGTTTTTTAATTTTTATACAATTTTTATCATCATTGTTTAAAATTTTTACAATTTCTAACAATTCATTTTGCATATGCATAATCTTTTGATTTAATTCTTCCTTGGAAGGTGTATTCAATGATGTGCGAGAATCTTTATTAACGCATTCCGATTCATCTTCATCTTTATAATCTTCTTCATCTTTATAATCTTTATCATCGTAATCATCATCATCATAAAAATCATCCTTTTCTTTTTCGTTCTTATTAGTATTTTTTAATTCATTACATTTATTTATTAAAAATTTATTTTTCCATTCAAGATATTCAACTTCTTTTTTATACCTTTCTATATTTCTTTCATATTTTCTCTCATATGCATCATGAGAAAAATGCATTGCTGTATTACATTTTTTCAATTTCCGAAATTCATCTTTACAATTACTGCAAGCATGGAAATCGGGATTCTGACGCCAAACTTCGGATGCATATGCGCGTTTAAATTCATTTATAGATTTATCTTCTTCTTCCGATTCAAATCCATGATATAATTTGAAAGAATTTTTATCAGCTTCAGGAGTTGGAGCTTTGGATTTAGGTGTACTTTTCGTTACTTCCGATTCAATATTTTCATCGGATTCATCGATGATCTCCGATCTCTCGGTTATCATTTTTTTTTTAAATATTTTTTCTATTTTTTTTTCTTTGGATTGGAATTGTTTAAAATTTTTTTTATTATCAGACATTTTGTATAAAAATATTTTTTTTGCATTTTCGAAATTTCCAATTTTCCAAATTTCCAATTTTCCAATTTCCTATTCCGAGCTCAAGTCTTCCGGGGCATTTTGGAAATTTGGAAAATTGGATAATAATTCTTCCTTATTTTTTTCTAATTTTTCTCTTGTTTTTTTATTTATTTGACCTTTTACTCTTCCTCCTCGTTTCGAAACCGAGGATAATTCACTTTCACAAATTGAATTATTTTCATCTTTTTGCATTAATCTCACCCTAAGATTATAATTATCACTTTCGTATTGTTTTATAATTTCAGCCATATTTGTAATTTTATCTTCTAACCTTTTAATTTTATCGTCCTCCTGATTTCCTGTTTTATCTTTCATTATTGATTGCATTTCAATCGCTAATAATTTATATTCTTCAATCTTTTTCTCCGAATACGTCAACTCATTCATGTATCGTGTTTTGTAATGATCGCATTCAAGACATTTGTTCATTAAAATATTTTTTCTTGTTTCACTCATTTTTTTAAAAATATTTTCAAAATTTTTCACCAAAAATTCGAAAAAATAAAAATGAAGGAAAAACTCAATATTTTATCAATGTACGAGTCGAAATTCAAAAATAAACTGTTCCCAAAGAACTTTAGATTGTTAATAGTTGGTGAATCAGGTTGTGGTAAAAATGTTTTATTAACAAAAATGTTATTAGAAGATGGATTTCTCGATTTCAACAATCTAATATTTTATTCTACAACTATTGATCAACCGGAATTGAAAGTTATTTCAAGTGGATTCCGTTTTGAAGATGGATCATCTTTAACAAAAGCTGGAATTCGTGATGTTTTCGAAAAACAGAAAATGTTATTAGAAATGAAAAAAGAAAGAATTAGGAAATAATTCTGATAAAGATTATGTTCCTCCTCCGGAATATCTCGTTTATGCGTATAAAAGATTTATTATTAATAATAATAATATTGATAAATCAAAATATTTAATCAGAGATCCTGAAAAGTCAATATCAGTCCTATTTTCAAGTGATCCCAATCAAATTGTTCCCTGTGATTCATTACCGAAAGATGCAAAGAATCTCATTATTTTCGATGACGTGGTTAATTTGTCAGATCAGAAAATAATGAAATCGTATTTCACCAGGGGAAGACATAATAACTGTAATACGATATATATTTCCCAAACTTTCTACGGATTGGATAAGCATTCTATCCGGAATAATTCCACTGGATTCATTTTTTTCGAATTAGGAAAAAGAGATAAATCTTATATCTTTTTTGATCTCTTACCCAATAGCGAAAATATTATTGAATATCAGCGGGAAATCATTCATCACTGGCAGCGTAAAAAATATAATTATATTTATTTTGATCGATCTGAGAAAAAAATATATAAAAATTTATTTACAGAAGAAGAAATAACAATCGAAAATCCGAATATGCACTCAGATATTGAAAATGGAGAAAGTGATTAATAAAGTTAATAGCATTTAAAGGAATACACATTAAAAATATTATTCTTTTCTAACTGTTTTCCTTTATTATCATGTCTATAGAAAAATAGCTTGGTAGTATTGGAAATTTTTATTGAAAAATAATTTGATTTAAAAAAATAAATTACTTTTCAAAATGATGATTATTAAAAAAGAAGGCGGCGGAGGCGTCTTTGATAGCGCGAAGCGCGTATCCAAAGGCGGTGACGTTCAACAATCTATGGGAAATTTTGCAAAATATATCCCTGGATTTATGAAAACCAAATACGGTGAACTGCATTTACCAGGTAAAAATTATTGCGGTCCTCTAACAAGATTGGATATTCGATTAGATGAAAATGATCAACCAATCGGTGAAGATAATAAACCAGTAGATGGATTGGATCAGGCATGCTACAAACATGATATCGCTTACAGATCTGAAGATTTACGTGATCGTCATTTAGCTGATATAAATCTTATTCATGATATCAATCAACTACAAGATCTGACTTTACGCCAAAAATTTGAAAGATTTCTTATAAAAACAATTATGAAAGGTAAAATCGCTTTTGGTGGGGAAATAGATAATAAAAACGATAATAAACAATTAAGTAAAGAATTACATAAAGAACATAAAAGAAATAAAGACTTTCTCAGAATAAATGTTAAATCACTGAATCGGATTTGGTCAGCCGACTTGATAACTGTTGACGCTAAAGAGGATACTGAAAATGGAGTTGTTGCAACAACAATAACAAAATCAGGACAAACCAGAAAAATTTGGAAATATTATATTTTAACAGTTATAGATATTTATTCTCGTTATGGTTTTTTTCGTTTTCTTCCCAATAAAAAATCTGAATCGATAATCCAAGCTTTCATCTCAATCTTAACGGAATTAGGAAATACTGAATTACCAATTCCAAAATATTTATGGGTCGACCAGGGAGCTGAATTCACAAATAAAGAATTCGATAAAAAATTCCTAAAAGCTAATAATATTAAAATGTATTTCGTAAAGGAAAAACCTGTTTTTATTGAAAGATTTAATAGAACATTAAAATCTGAAATCTATAAATTATTTACTGAGAAAGGGGAGAAAGTTATCACTGAGTTGGAAATGCAAGAAATATTAGAGAATTATAATAATAGAATTCATAGTTCTATCCGCGTATCACCATATGATGTAATGTTTAATAATGCGATTCCGCTTCCAAAACCACAAATAATTAAACCAAAGAAACCAAAATTCAAAGTTGGAGATCGAGTTCGGGTATTTGAAACAAAATTATTCAGCGGAGACAAACCTGAAGGCACTCGTAATAAAAATCGGGAACGGAAATTACAGACTTTTAAAAAAGGATATGAACCGAAATGGACGAGAGAAATTTATGTAATTTCTCAAGTTTTGGACCATGAATATCCTGTAACTTATAAGTTGATAAATCCAGATAGTGCTAAAGAACTATTCGGCCGATTCTATGAAGCGGATTTACAAAAGACTAGTACAAAATAATTTAATAATCTAAAAATGGAAACAAGCTTTGAAAAACCAATAAGTCAATTAACCACAGGGATGATTCCCTTGGGAATTTTAGATCTTGATAACAATAAGGAATTTACTCACGTTTTGAAAAAATCTGATGTAATAAAACTGGCTCCAACATCTGGATCAAACGCATACATGAATCAGAATGGAACTATAGTTTTTCAATTATCACAAACTACTGATCCGATAGATATTTGTAATGCAAAATTAGTTTATGAAATTGAAATTGAAGATTCTGATTCCGTTTTAGAGACTAATTTCTTTCCAAAATTATTTTCATGTATGTCATTAAAATTAGGTAACTATGTTGTTGAATCGATAAATAATCCTGGAGTTGTATCAGATATGCTATTATATGTATCTAAAGATAGAAACTATTTACCCTGTGGAGAAATAACCGATTTTATTCCAGATCATAATGAAATGTTATATAGGGAAAAGGTTGAAGCTGTTGTAGGTCCGCCAGCAGTAACTGCCGTTCCAGCCGGTTTTCGATATCAAAATATTGGATTTGAAATCCGGAGAAATCAATATGAAAAAAATAAATTCAAAGGTTCTTTCTCACTGAAACATCTCTTTGGATTTTTGCAAAATTATAACAGAGTTATTTATAATATTCTTCTGGAATTTACAATGGTGCGAAAAATGGAAGATTTGAATATTTTTTTCGCGAAAAATGGAACAAAGGGTAAATTGAAAATAGATAAACTGGAACTGCACATGAATCAATTAGAAATGAATATTGAATATTATGCCAGATTGGTGGATCGGCTGAATCTGAAAGATAAACCTATTTATGTGGATTTTCTTCAACGAATATCAGTGGAATACGATTTAACGGCACAAAAGGTTTTCTCATGGAATGTTGCATATCTGAATTATTTACCGCGATACATTTTCGTCGGAATGAAAACTGATAATTCAGCATATAATAAAAATAATTCCCTGTTCAAAATGGATCCTGGAGAATTCTCGATTCAATTAAAATTAAATAATACCTATTACCCAATCCAACCAATGGTTAATAATACAGGAAATCGGAATTTTTATGAATTATATAATAGTTACGTGCAATGCTGCCGCGGATTCCAAGATAAGGCTCCAATGCTATCGCTGGAAGATTGGAAATCTTTTTATCCAATTGTCTGTTTCGATACCTCGGATATCGATAAAACTTTGGATGTTAACAATGTCACCGTTACACTGCTGATTCGAAAATCTGAAACGTTTATTCCAAAAATGTATTGCGTAATTCTTCAGGAAGCCAAGGTGAAAATGTCTATTCGCGGATCACAAATCACAATAATCGAACCATTCAAAGGAAAGTGAAAATGGGAGTAGAATTTTTTTTTCTATGAAAAAACAAATTCTGCTCTAAAAATGACGGACTCGTTAAAAATACGAAAATTAATAGATACTCAAACTCCTGGTTTGATTCGAGTGAATGGAAAGGAAGTGTATTTAAATCGGAAAATGTTAAAAAAGATTAAAGATTTAGAAAAAAATGGTGGAGAGATTGGTGGATATTATCATAGCGGAGGAATTTTACCACTTATTCCCGCTATAATCGCTGGTTTAACTACTCTTTTTACAGTAGGAGGAGCAGCTGCAGGAGTAGCAACTGGAGTTGCAAAAACTGTTGCAAATGCTCGCGAAGCACAAAAGAATCAGGCTGAAAAAGAGAAAATAGAAATTGAAAAACAAATAAAACAAAAGGAACTTGATAAAATGAATACACCAGTCGCACCAGTGGTTCCAACAGGATCGGGATTACGGAAAGGAAAAAAAGGAGGAATTTTACCTCTTATAAATCAATTACCAGAATTTGAAAAAAATTTAGATCCAGTTTTAAAAAATATGCTTAATTCAACACTAGATGTTTTTAAAGAAAATAGTAAAGGAGAAGGGTTGTACTTGGATGATTATACTGGTAAAGGAATTCAAAAATTTTTTCGTGAACAAATAAATCAATCGGATAAAGATCCAAAATCGAAAAAGGCTCTATTGAATAAAAATAAAAAATTAGGAGGGAAATTGAAATGTCATTTCTTGGGAAAGGGATTATACTTGGAACCTTGGGATCCGAATAATCAGAATCAGATTTAAAAATGAATAATAAAAAAAAGAAGAAACCTATTAATAATAATGATTTTTATAATTTTATGAAAACTCTTCCAGAACAATTACGAAGAGAGAAAGCCGCTCGACAGAAATATAATGAAAAAATTAAAAAAAGATTATACGTTCGCAGAAATGAGGGTATTCAATATCATGATCGACAACAGAAACCCGTAAAATCAGAAGATGAAATCAGAGCTCGAGCTGAGGAGAAAAGATTAAAATTGAAATTATTAGAACAAGAAATCCTGGCAAAATTAATGGCAAAACAGGAGAGAGAAGAGGAACGAATTGCTAAACGTATAGCTGATTTAAATATTGAAAAGGAATTCAAAAAATAAAATCCACAAGAAAATGACTATACAATTAAATGATCATCAAAAATATTTTAATTATTTACAGAATTCATTAAGGGAAAAAGTTAGAGCGTTTCAACAGTATAATGATCAAGAACGGGAATACAGAACTGGTGCTATGGATTTCCAGACGTCAATGTCAAAAATGTTTCAGCCGTTATTAAGTGGAATGCAAGCTCCCATTACTGACCGGATAGCAGCTCTGAAAATCAAAGTCGTAAAATTGGAAAATGATTTGAAACGATTTATTGAAGTCGATATAAAGAATTATGATAATGTGAAATCCAATTCGTTTTACGCCCAATATCGACAAGAATATTTAGCAATTCAAACGGAAATCGATGCAATAATGCAGGAAATGACTGAGAAATATCCCCAAGAAAAGGAATATATCACCAGCCACCAAGCGGAAGTAAAAAAATATTTGGTTCAATTAGCACAGAAATTGGGAACAAAATTTGAAGTAGTAAAACCAGAAGCACGACAAGTTATTGTAAAACATGAGGGTCGACAACCGCCTCCATATATAAAAAATTTAACAGAAAAAAATTTTTTTGTAAATCTTGATAATCTAATTAGACCGAAAATAGGTTATTTATCTTCAGGAGAAAATAAAGATTACGGGGGGTTTCAATATATAGAGTTTAATAAAAAAAAATATATTATTAATATGGAAAATGGAAAATATTTTCTTTTTCACACTCCAGAACAAAAATTTTATGTAGGTGATGTAGAATTTAATTTAATAAAAGGGAATAATAAAATATTAAAAACCGTTCCAATTAATGAGGCAAATAAAAGTCTTCAGCAATATATTAGTATTCTTACTGATGCGGGAATAAATGTTGACCTTCTAAAATATATAAGAAGATGTGTAGAGATGATTGAAGAAAAACCAAGAGGAGAAAAATTTGACGAAATAATTAAAGATGAACCAGTGAAAGCTCCAGGAGCAATACCACCACCTGGTGGTCAAGGATTACCTAAAGATCCGATTTCAATGTTTTCATATTTATATAAATATATCGCTGCAAAGAAGGCTGGTCATGATGGTTTGGATGATAATATTTTGAATATTATGAAAAAATTAAGACGAAAAAAATTATTAACAAAAGAAAAACAGGAAGAATTATTGAAAAAAATATTTAATAAAAATGGGTGAAACTAGTGGATTTTCTACGACGTTTACAATATCGGCTGCGAAATCGGAAATAAAGGTTAAGTTGCCTGTTCAATTGGATTTGGATCCGCGATTTAAATACGAAATCGGATTAGTTTGGTTCTCGACTTATAATTTAGTTGCTAATATTACTGAAACGAATAATAAATTTAAATTAATTAAAGATAAAAAGATAACTTCATTATCGTTAAAACCAGGATCGAAGGGATACAAGGAAATCAATAAAGAAATTGAAGATCTGACACAAAGTGCAGTTAAAGTGAAAACGGATGAGAAAACCGTCTTATCAACAATCACTATTACTGATGGTTATGAAGTGGTATTCGATCGGCGCTCATTCCTGCATTCGATGCATGGATTTGATCTTGATGGAAATCCGGAGATTATAAAAATAAAAGGACCAATAACATTGGAATCAAAATATACTTTTCAGATAACTGATATAAATATTTGCAATATCGATTGTAATATTGCAAATGGAGGATACGTTTCGTTTGATGATGGAAATAAAGAAAATGAAAGTGTCCGAAACTCTAATATTATTTATTCGTTTCCGGCGTTTACAGTTCCAATCGGGTATAAAATTTCAGAAAGACCAGCATTCGTAACTTATTATCCAGTATACATTTATCAAATAAATGATTTCACTGTGAGAATTATTGATAACAAAGGACGATTAATTGATTTCCGAAATGAAAAAATAAATATGTGCTTACGTTTAAGACAGAGTGTATTATAAAAATGATAGAATTTGGATACCGAAGGTGTAAAATTATAACAAGTCATAAAAATGACTTTGTTAGAATTTTACAATCTCGGAGACATAATGATGATGTTCGGAGTTGACACTTCAACGAATGTGCAACTTGAAGATTGGGCAAAAAAATTAAAAATTGAAATACAAGTCTTGATGGCTGATGAAGTGAAAGAAAAATTAAATAATAAAAAACTTAATATAATAAATTACCAGGATTCGGATGAGAAAGGGAGTCATTGGGTAGGATTTTATAATGATAAAATATCTTATTATTTTGATGCATATGGAATAGAACCTTTACCAGATTTTTATAAATGTATATATAATAGCGTACAAGTACAACCCTTTGGAACACGATTATGTGGTCAATTGAGTTTATATTTTTTATTTAAAATGAATCAGTGTGAATGCGAAAATAAATCACAGAAATTCGATGATATAATTGAGGAAATGTTAGATTGTTTATGGCCTGAAACTTTATTGTAATTTAATTAACAAAAAATGAATTATATTCCTGTGAATAAATTGGGAATGGTGATGCAGATTGGTGGAATGCGAGAAGAAAAAATACTTGAAAAAATTGAAGCAAATAATCGGATAATATTTTCAGAATCGGATAGGAGATATGTGAATACAGAAAAATTAGAAGAGAATAATAAAAAGTTAGATAAGATATTTGTGAATGAGCAGGGAAATGATGATGTTGAATCAATGCGAGTAAAAGAATCATTAATTGTTAAAGATAAAGATATTTATCAGGAAATAGATTCAATAAATAAATTTAAAAAATTCATCATCAATCCGCTGAATAAAAATGTTAGTGAGAATACGAAAAAGATTAATAATATTAATGAGAATATGAAAAAAATTGAAGAAAAGATTAATCAGAATATTCTTGAAAATGTTAAAAAAATTAATAAGGATATTGAAAAGATTAATCAAAATATTCTTGAAAATGTTAAAAAAATTAATAAGGATATTGAAAAGATTAATCAAAATATTCTTGAAAAAATTAATAAGGATATTGAAAAGATTAATCAAAATATTCTTGAAAAAATTAATAAGGATATTGAAAAGATTAATCAGAATATTCTTGAAAATGTTAAAAATATTGATGAAAAAATTAAAATGATAAATAGAGATATTCTAAATGTGGAAAAGAAAATAAAATTACATGAAAACTGTTTGAAGAAATGTATAGAAGAAATTAAGAAACCGAAATAAAAATGTATGTGAATAAATTGGGAGAATCATGGTTAGATGCTGAATACGTTAATGAGAGTGGAGATCAGATTCCTGATTTAGAAGTTGGGAATTTAGTAGTTGATAATCTTGTAGTGAAGAATTCGAGATCGGAAAAAAAACGGGAACAAAATATGATAGGAGATATAGAATTTAAAATTAATTTTGATTATTCAGAAGAATTTAAAAAACAGGAGAATGATTTAAAAATATTAGATGAATCTTTTAAAATAATTGGGAAATATTCTTGCCGATATAAATTCGATTTCCCCAGCTTAAATATATTATTTGAAAAAATAGATGTAGCGGAATTAAAAAAAACATAATATTGAAGATATATTAAAAAAATTAACTTTTGAATATATCCATAGAATAATTATTGAAGTAAAAGATTACCGAAAAAATGGAAAGGAATTGAATTTAAAAAGTGATGATAAAACACATAAAGATATAATTATTTATTATAGTAAAGAGTTGGAAATAGTTAATTTTGAAGTTTATTTTTTAAATTTACGCGACCCTTATCAAATGGAAGAAAATCCTATAACTATAACTACTGAAAATAAGATAACTTTTTTTAAACATTTAAAAGCATTAGAAGATAAATTAAAAGAAAAATTAGATTTAGTTTTTTTTTATAATATGACTTTTTATTCATTTGAAAAATATGTAAAAGAATTAAAAGAACGGGAAGATAGGATAAAATTGGAAAAATTAGGAGAAAAAAGAATTCAAATATTGATTTTATTTGATTCTGAATCGATGTATATTAATTTTTATTTGAAAAATAAAGTGGAAAGACTGGAAGCTCGATTACGAACATTGGAACAACATTTGAAAAAATATACACATGAAATGAATAATCATAGGGAACAGACAAATGAAATTATTTTTCAAAAATTTATTAATAAATTCATAGTGAATTCATTGTTAAGTGTTGAAGAATCGAAAATTATTGAATACAAATTTGCTGAAATATTTGAAATGCATATATATAAATTTATTGTGAATCTGTATGATAAAAATTATAAAATCGAAAAAGTAATCCACTTGACAAATATCAGTTTATTCGGGAATTGGGAAATTAAAAAAAATAAATATTATGTTATATTCGATAATACGATTAATAAGTATTATGTTTTTCAAAATTTCATATTTTATTATTATTTCTTTTTCAAGTGGAAATATGTTGTAAATACTTTCGAAGTAAAAAAGGAATTGATAAGAAAATGAGTGACTCGCTTCGCTCGCCACGTTTTTTATAATATGAAATATTATAAAAATGGGCGAAGAATTGAAAACTTCTGTGGAAGACAATGTTTCGTATCCTGATTTATACATGGAAGAATTTATGGCGAAATATAAACAAAAAGAGGAAACTCCTGAAACTTATAAAAAAGAATTGAATACTTTACATATTCAGTATTTTAAGAAAGATTTGGAATATTTAAGTGAGCATATTGCCCATTATCAGAAATTGCATAAAAGATGGAAGAGAATTGCTGTAACAGTAAAATATTGTAATGGGATATTAACTTTGGTTGGATCTGTTGGAGCGATAATTGTTGTTTCCATCTCAACTTTGGGAACTTTAACAATTCCATTGACTGCTGCTTTTGCCGGATTGGGAGTTTTATCGAATATTGGAGATAATGGCTCTAATTTAATAACTTTGAAAAAATTGAAAAAATATCGAAATTATTTACGAACATTAGAAAAGACTAATGATGATTTATGTTTCATAAGAAAGCATTGAGTGATAATTTGATAACTGATGACGAGTTAAAAATGAGTAAAGATATTTTGGAGAAGTGTAAAATAAATATTGGTAAACTGAATGACGGACAAAAAAGAGATGATAAAACGAATACTTTAATCACAAATGATCATTTGGAAAAGTTGAGAATATTATTAGAAAAATTATAAATTTCATAAAAATAATTCATAAAAAAATTTTTACAAAAAATAAAAAAATGGATAAAGAAATATTTATTTGTGAAGTCTGCAATTTTAAAGGATTAATACAAAATAAACAGAGACATTTAGGTAGTAAAAAACATCATGTAAAATCGAATTTTTACAAAGTTTATCAAGCTGTTAAAAATAATAATAATTCTGATCCTGAAAATAATAATAGTAATTCCGATCCTGAAAATAATAATGAATATATACCGAATACAGAAAATAATAATAATAATAGTTATTCCGATCCTGAATATATTCCGATTACAGAAAATAGTTCCTTTTGTAATGATGAAAATGAATAAAAATTTAAATGGCTATAAATAATTTAATATTTTTAATTTGTTAGTCTAATTTTTTATTTCTTAATAATAAAATAGCTATTCTTCGGAATAGCTTTTAGGTACCTCTTTGGGTCTGAGTTAAAAAATTATAACACTACCCAAAAATCCCAATTTTTCGCAAAGAGTTTCAACAGGCATTTTTGACCAATTTCATGATTTTTTTTTTTNNNTTTTTTTTTCAGGACTTTAATTTTTTTTTCTATTTATCTACTTTTTTCTATTTATCTATTTTATCTATTTTATAAAATATATTTTTTTATTTTTTTCTTGGGTTCTTGGGTGGTGAGCTATATGGCCCATTATTATACTACTCCCCGGTCTATTTTGTATAGATGCCATTTGTGGTGCATAATTAGGGTAAGGAATTACGGCGGCAGGAATTTGATGAACTTACTGAGGTTGCGGTAAATACATCGTTGTGGTCGGTTGAGGTAGCATCATAGTTGCATATTGTGGAGACAACGATGTTAAAGCTGAATAATGTTGCACAGGAACCTGACAGAATGTTGATCCATTTTGCAAAGCATACGGAATTTATGCAGCAATTTCTTGTCGAGGATATAAATGTTTCTTTCTTACAGCTTGTTTAACCCTTTGAACCCTAAAGGCCGATAAACCGGCCAGATTTGGCGAGACATATACCCTAATGGCCGATTTACCGGCCTCCTATCTATTGTTATAACCAAGAACTTGCTCGAACATGAACTCAGTTCAATGGTGACTCTAGGTCAGAGTTGATGTGTTAATTTTACTCAGGAGCTCAGGGATATGGTACTAATACAATGAAAGTCTTAGCGTTCAAAGGGTTAATGTTCAATTTTCTCTCTTTAAAGATCAATGCTTCAGATTCATTCTTGGTGAGTTTTTCAGCAATTTCCTGATTTTTAAAAGTCACAAATCCATAGCTTCTTTTTGATAATCCCGTACGATCATTTATTATATTTGCGAATTTAATTGGACCATAACTCGAAAAGAAAATTTTTAATTCGTCCTCAGTTGTATTTGATGTGAGTCCTCCAACAAAAATTCTGTTTGGGATCAGTGTACCAATTTTCGGTATTGATACGTGAGAAAAAGAATTGAGCTGATTTATTTGATTATGTTTCGCTTTATTTCTAGCTTGGGAAATTCATAATGCTAATGAAGAGTAATCAACATTGTTTTGTACATCAAACAATAATTTTTCCAATATATTTGATAGAAAATTATATTTTTCATTTAGTCATGATATATTGTGGAGGATTCTTTTTTCTTTGGATATCTCCACTTTTAGTAAAATTTCCACAGAACAATAATAAATATTTATTCCAAATAAACTGTAATGACAATTATAAAAACAATCTTTATTTAAATCGATTTTTTAAATCTTTTATATTTAATTTTCATATTTATATAATACAAGGAATGTCACTACAATAATAATAAAATATAAAGAGTCGGATGATGTATAATCCCTTTTTGACTTTCCGTTGTTTGAGCAAGCGCTCAGGGACGCGAGGAAGCTTATAGGGATATTATTCCTTGAGATATGTTCGTATTGTTAATATTATTGTTATTATTGTCATTATATTACTTTTATTATCATTATTATATTTTATTATTGTTATTAGTACTATTGTTATTAGTATTATTATCATTTATTATTAATTATTTATATAATCATTACTATTATCATCATAATTATTATTTTAATATTCATATTATTATTATTAATATATTGATTATCAGTATTATTATTAAAAGATTATCATTATTATTAATATTATTATTATTATTAGTATTATTAAAATTATTATCATTATTATTATTCAAACGTTAATTTATAAAAAAATATATATTAAAAATTGTTTTAAACAAAACTTACTAAGTTTTGTAAATAATAAATAATAATTCCATCAAATTATCATTAATGTTAATAATATCGGTGCAAGAACACCTTTCCAAAGTAGGAGAGAAAAAAATTACTGTGCATGCGAACTTATTTTGAAATTGGCATTTATGCCATTAATTTAAGTGCAAGTGCACCAAGAAAAACTAAATGAAAAAAAATTATAAATCAATAATGGGTATAAATACCCTGAGTTTTATAAGAAAGTCACACAAAAAATTGGAAAAAATATTTGATAAAAAAGTGGTTAAAAAATTAAATTTTTGGAATCCTCAATTGTTAAACAAACTGTTTATTTGAAGCTGATTAAAAAATAAAAAAAAATTGAAACTGTTGGTTCAGTTGGTTCAGAACAATTGGTTCAGAAACTGTGGTTCAAGTTAATAATAATAATACGATAATAAATTAAAAGGTATCTCTTGCGAGATAATTGTGAATCAAAAATCGGTAGCACCTCTTGCGAGATAAATTGTTTTAGTTGATTGTCTCTGGTGAGCCAATATTAAAGGTTTCAAAAGATTTAATCTCCTGGGAGATTACATTATATCAAATATTTCTCTTGCGAGATAATATTTGAACTTTAAATCATCAACAATCTCTTTCGAGATTGATACTGGTGACGATCCTCAAGAGAGGAATATTTACTGAACCTTAAGCGAGGAATAATTGTTTAAATTATACAAATACAGTTGTCCCCGCCTAATCCGCGCCCCGCCTATTCTGCAAACCCCGCCCAATTTCCGTTAATTAAGAATTTTTGGCGGATTGGACTCATATTTTAATGTAAATTTCTCAATCTGCCAATCCCCGCCTAATCCGCGTTTAAAAAAACAATTTTAAAATTTTTTATTTTTATTTTTATCAAGTTTATAAAGAGTTTCGATGAATTCATCACTTTCGTAATTAATTTCGTCATTTTAAAGTTGTTTACTAAGTTTTTAATAAATTTGTTTTAATATTATCCTTTAAAATGCGAATTCATTTAAGTTTTGATCAAAAAGAAGAAATAATTCAATATAAGAAGAAATTTAAGAAGACAACACATGCTCAATTGAAGTGTTATTTTGATGAGAAGTTTAAAAAGAATATAGGTCTTCGAACAATTGGTGAAATTTTGAAGAATGAAGAGTATATATTGGCTGCAGCGGCCAATACAAGAACCGGAACAAAGAAAATTGTACAACCAGCATATCCAGATTTAGAAAAAGCCTTAGAATTATGGTGTGATAATCAAGCAATAACTGAAGCAATAATTATCTCTCAGGCATAATTGTTTGCAGTGGAGCTTAATATAGAGAATTACAGTATGTCAAACAGTACTCTGTCGAGTTTTAAGAGGAGAATAAGAATGAAAGCAAGAAAAGTGCAAGGCGAGATGGCTAATGTTAAAATTAATGATTTTTTTCAAGAAATAGAATCGATTAAAATTTTAATGTCTTATTACGATTTAAGTGATATTTTTAATATGGATGCAACTGCGCTTTACTATCGCTCAGTTCCAATCCGATCTAATTCAAAGGCTCCTATTAAAGGAAATAAAAAATTACTTTAAAGAATAACCTTGGTATTTTGCGTTTCTTTAACAGGTGAAAAACTTCCACCTTTTATGATTGGTACAGCAATAAAGCCGCGTTCTTTTAATTCTTTCAATTTTCAAGATTACATAGAATACGGTTCCTCGAGAAATGGATGGATGACCTCTACATTGTATAAATCGTGGATAACAAAATTAAATCAAAAAATGACAAAACAAAATAGAAAAATTATTTTATTAGTTGATAACTGTCCAAGTCACACGCAGATTCTTTTGTCAAATGTTAAAATAGCTTTTCTGCCTCCAAACACAACGGGCTTATTGCAGCCATTGGACTTGGGTGTAATAAGATCATTTAAATGTTTTTTTAGAAAACAGCAAATGATCAAAGTGCTGACATTTATTAATTCAGGAATTTTCGTTTTTGATGCATACAGAAGTCTTACTTTAAAAGATGTTGTGCTGTTAATACACTTTGCCTGGGATAAAGTGACAAAACAGACAATTTCTCAATGTTGGAAACAATCTCCGATAACAATAAATATTTATTATCCAGAAGGGGCGAAACTTATTGAAATTGACATGTCAGAACTAAAGGAATTATCACGTGAGTTAAATTTACCAGGTATAATATCTGTTGACGAGATTGTTAATAATCAAGAAGAAAATGTGACATTTGAACCGCAATCACATGAAGAAATTTTAGAATTTATTAAAAATGGAAAGAATGGAGATGAAGAAAATCAAACAGAAAATAAAGAATTTATTCATATCAGAAGATCTACTCCAGATGATTTCAAGAAAATACTTACAGCAAATTATGAAATTATAAAAGTTTTAGAGAATGAGGAGTGTGTTGATAAAAACGTTTTAAAAAATGCTTATTCTTTGTTGGAATATGTGCGATAAAGATCAAAATCAGAAAAACAGACAAATACACTTGATAATTATTTTATGAAAAAGTCTTTTAATCAATAAATGTTATTAAATTTATTCAGTTTTTTCAATCCGCCTACCCCGCTCAATCTACAAGTCCCCTCTCAATCTGCAAGTCCCCGCTCAATCCGCCAAATTCTTAAAAACCCCGTTTCATTTCTAAGCGGATTAGGCGGGGACAACTGTAGTTTGAAGAACCTTCTGAACTCAAAGTCAGATTACGTGTCGATATTATAAAACTAAAGAGAGTTAAAAGGTTAATTTCATCAAATCCCCAACAAAATAAGAAAAGTGAAATTAAAAGCTATGTTAATTTATTTAATCATACAAAAAAACTAAAATTTGCTATTAGATTTTTCTACCTGAGGTCGGGTACTTAATGAACGCCGCACGTATTTCATACGTCTTTTCAAGACCGAAGCCATTTCAAAATTAGAGAATGAAAAGATTAAAAATAATTTATTCATAATACTCAGATTATCTTTTACATGAAATCTTCATTGAAACTCGAGGAATATGAATGGCTACACGATAACTACAAAAATCAGCATAGTACAAATCCTGTGGACAGAAAATAATAACCATAACACGTTTATCTTGATAATAATAAATAATAATATTTGCTGTAATGCAAAATCAAATAGTACTTATTCTATCACACACGAGAGGCCATCAGAAGACCGATTGCAAGGAGCAAGAGTCCAGAAAAAATCGTTCATCTAAATTCTAGGATTGATCTCGTGAAAGAAGAAGAGTCACTGTTCAACAAAAATAGCTTCATGTCCCATCAAAAAATAATCGGTCACAACTCAGCAAATAATGACGATTAAAGCATCTCTAAAATGCGCGATGACTTAACCAAAAAAGAGACAAGTTCAAATTTAATTTTTCAGATTTTTTTTATAAAAAAGAATAAAAGGATAGAACGGTTATTTCTTTTTGTTTGGTTTCTCAGTTTTCGGTTTAGCAGGGTCAGTGGAGGATTTTGCATTCGATTTGTTTGTGGTTACTACTACCGACCGACTAGTTGGAGTGTTGAATTCCGTTTGTCGTTGCCAAACATCGTTTTCAGACGGATAAGAAAGCTGTTTTATTTTTCCTTGTTTAATACTTATTGGATCTACTCGTCGTTTGTCTGGGTGATCATTGGAATGATTAACGCCGGCCGAGGTATTTCCAGGACCTTTAACTGTTAAGGGAACACATACAATATTATGGTGCAGAATATGATGTCTCATGTCAGAAGAAAAAGATTCTAAGTTTTCGTAATTTATATCTCCATCTGCACTATCAATACCTGAAGATATTTGGCTGGTCCTTCTCGGAGGAGGTGGAGGAGGATTCTTTCTAATCGTTCCTTGCTCATCAACTGTTGCAGGGATATTCTGCTGTTCTTCGCAATCACTTTCTTCTGATGGACAATTAAGACGAATGGTTTCTGACCCATCCTCCACTGTCACGGTGTTACAAAATACTACTTTATTCGTTCTGGAAGATTTAGTTCCTACAGGAAATTGACTGGTTCCAGTCTTTAATATCGTTCCAGTTTTTGCAATCGGTTTAAGCTCCATTTGAACATCTTCTTTTTCTTCAGCAGTTTCAGGCTGTTGCCATTTTTGAAAAACATTAGGTTTCACCAAAATAATTGTAGGTTGATTAAAACACATATCATCAAAGCTTTCACTAGACGGAGTGTCATCGATCATAGGGATGGAATCAGCCACCATTTCGATGTGAGACATATGGTCAGATATGTTAATGGGAATAGGAGATTCGTCTGAGGCATCAATTGATGGTACTGGAGGTAAACTGTCGTCGTCTGTATTTATAGACGAAATTTCATTATTGCTAATGAACACTGGAGAGTCCTCTCTCGTTGGAGTGGTATCTTCCACACCTGACAGATTGGCATCTACAATGTCTTCAAAGGTACCGGAGATTTCCATACACTTGCATGAATTAAATTTTTCATACAAAATGTTCTCCAGAAGCTAAAATTAAAATTGACAATAATTATTGTAAGGTAATGTTAAAATACCATAAATATTGTTTAAAATGACAATGGATGAGAATACAGAACCGCTTTTTAAATCGTGTGAGTAGACATATAAACAGTTCAGAAACATTCAAAAAATAAATTTCTTTAGTTTTAAAACGTTTCCTTGATGACATACAATCTCTTGGCGGCATAGAGTATAACAACCTAGGTATTCTGTTTTAACGGTTTTAATTAGATTATATTTACGAATACTCATAAGTTTTGAGGGATTATTTTTGAATGTCTTTATATTGTTTTAAGGAGGGGCCGCCTACCCTAATGGTTGATATTCTGATCATAAATAATAAATATGTTTAATCGAGAAATACTCCTTATTCTCGAGACAATTATCTTTCCACAAAGCTCTTGCATTGATTTTTTACTCTCTAAAATAGGAAACCCTTTTCTTTTTTCCATACTTTTTCTAGCTTACTTTCTATATATATATATATATATATATATATATGTATCAATGGAATTTAGAAGAATTTTTAAAGGCTTTTTACTCAATCAATTTTATCTAAACTTTGCACACTTACTCATTTTTGATGGCAATTAATGATAATGTGAAAAATTGATCAAAAATCTTTTTAAGGTCTCAAAATTGGAACAAAACGGTCCCAACAAGGTTCCTTAACAACATTAGCATAAAAAGATCTACTTATAACTTATAAGTAGTTTAAATAACGCAAAATATAAATTAAAAAATAAATCAAGTCCAGTAAACCAATTTAAAGTCTAGCTAGTAAATCGAAAAAAATGTTTTATATCTGTGCTTTATGAGGGCGGAACTGTGCTTAGCAAACAGAATTTTTTAATTTTTTATTATTTTTCTTTGAAATATTTTATTTAATTGAAAGTTCAATGAATTAAACAAAAAAGTAAAAAAAATATTCTAAAGTCGAAAAAATCTTTCCCTTGAAATGATTTGAGCGCTCAACAATCATTTTCACATGAGAAAAATATTCAACACATACACCTCTCGTGTAAGTGTATGGATTATCGAAAATTGAAATTTAGTTAATTATAAAAACTTTAATTAAAAACATATTTTCAAAAAAAAAAACAATAAAAAATTTTAAAAAATTCTGATGGTCTAGTAGAGTTCTGTCTGCATAAAAAGTGGATAAAATTTTTTTTTGATTTACTAGTTTAACTTAATTAATTTTAACAGAAATTGAATCCAGTATAAAGTATAAGTAACATAAATAAATCGAATTGACTCTCTTTAGCTATTTCAGATTAAAGACCCCAAACCGAATAACTTTAGCTCTAAGCTAAATTTAAGGGTTAACAGTATGTCTTACCTTTGGTAATTTCAATTAAGATTCTATTAATGAGATACGGACGGGAAATATACATATTTGTGTCTTGTACGTTCCATGAATCAGTAAATAAAGGGATTATAAGGACTGAAAGTTTCCATAATTATAATTGTTTTTCAAAATTCCCTATGACCTTATTAATAATGACCTTAATTCACTATTCCCTTTTTGACATGCAAACATAAAATTTTAGGTTCTAAACATACTTTTTTATTATGGGGAGCAATTTTTGTTAGGTCTATTTTGTCAATTTTCTCTTTTTAGGTCAATTCAAACAGTTATTCCGGTTACTCGATTTCCGGCTAAACTGAAAATCGCCTAATCCAAACGTTTTTTGTGCATTTTGGGTGTTTGGATTAGCCGGAGTAGACTGTATTATTATCTCTTCGGTAAAATATTAAATATGAATCAAAATGTTGTACGCAAATTTTGGGTGCATTTTTGCCTTTGACAGTCATGAGAAATCGTCAATAAATGATACAAACAAATGAAATTCCGATAAAAGAAGCCAAGATATGATAATGTTTCGTTGTTATAGTGTCGTAAATTATTCATTCACTAAAAAGTTAATTAATTATTGAATCGAGAATGTAAAGTTATCTGTTAGTCTGACCTGCCGCTACGATTTTGCGGGTTTAATTATGTTTCAAGGATTACTATTTACCGCGGAGGAGCAATGAGATCAGTCGAGCACAAATGGAGCGGAAACTGCGTTTTCATTGTAACAAATCCATTCGGCTTTCTCTCTTCCTCTTTTAGACAGACTTCTTGACGGTCAATGATCGCCTTTTATGGAAATCGCTAGATTACTTTCCATTTATCTATGTCTTATGTGAGTCAAGCTAAGTATCGGGTTTCCTTCCTGTTCACTGACAATAGGGATCGTAAAGTTACTTTACAATTCATCCAGATATTTTTTATCTATATCTAAGTAACTTACATCACAGTTCCTTTCATTACTTCTAACCTAATTTTGATGATGGACTATTATTTTTATTTCTTTTATATTTAATTAGACAAAACAATATATTTTCTGACTAATTAATTAAATAGTTATCCATTCTTTGATAATGCAATTATATAAATATTTGAAATCTTTAGACCATCAGTAATTGTTAGGGACATTGACTGAAATGATCGACTTTCCATAGAAGTTCTATGCGTTCCTTACGTATGCATTTGAACAGGTTTTTTGAAAGTTTCCAGCTGGGTCTAACCTAAGAAAATGTGGGTGTACAGTATAAAATATTTATTTTTACTCAAAAATCGTTACATCACACATATACACTGGATTTAAAGGGTTAAGAACAAAAGAATGTCTTATACTTATTAAATAAGTTTACAATTATAAATGACCTTGGATAGGAGCGTGTATGTGCTAGTGGGAGAGAGAGTGGGTGTAATAGCAGTGTGTGTATTTTTAATGAACCCATGCTATACCTATAAATAGCTAAATTCTTGGGTGTATATCTACAAAAGTTGGGTGTACATTATTCATCCGAAATGACCCTAAAAACCCTGCATTTGAGTCTTTCATGAGGTTCATTAAGTAAAAAATTATTAATTATAAAAATAATTATGGGGAAAAAGAATATGTGAAGTGTTATATGGAAACCAAAGAACTTTATATCAGAATGTATTGATTACACAACATTCTTTTGTAACATAACTACATCATTGTAGAGTACACAAGTGCTATCAAGTTTCTTCTCAGAACGATTGACGGTACCAATATAATATAACACCCAAAAGCTTATGGAAATTATTACCTCTCACATTCAATCATCTACAATTCGATTCGGTAATTTACAAATAGACACCAATCTGTTTTTGACTTGTAAATAGAGGAAAAAAATAGAGAAGAATAAATTTGAGCAACATACTTAAAGTTCCACTAATACCTTACTTAAAAATCTTGGAATTCAAACACTATGTTCGCGATGTGTTTCCAAAAGGTATCCACTATTTTAGTATTCACCATATCGTCCATAATTCAGCTCAAATAAATTTTCAATTTTAAGCCTCTGGAAGAGTCTTAAAAGTTGCCATTTAATCACAGCAACACAGCTGAATGAGAAAGTCAAAAATATGTTGAGTCGAATGTTTCTGAATTTCTTTGGACATGCATTTGTAGTTCTGTGATGTAATCCTGTTGCATTGCAATGTCGTAATAAACTTTATTTCATCGCCGTTTCCTTTTGTTGTTGAGTCTCAAGACTCGCAATTTATTCAAATTAACAATCATAGAAATAGTAGGTCATGGAATTTATTTGAGTACTATTCTTAGAAAGAAGAGTTGATCGTTCTGTAAGATAAGAAATTAAGAATTTGTTAATATTTCTGGAAGTTGAAATCAGTTGTATACAAGACCAAATGAAGCTCAATTTTTGTGAGTCAATTTACTCAATATAATATCAAAAAACTGGATTTATTCTTGGATATTTTCAATCCACTGGAATAACTATATTAATATTAAAGTAAACATGTTTAGGTCTTCAAAAGAATAAATTATTACTAAACAAATGTCAGAAAACAAAGGAGAATATCCTTCTGTCTTCAGAGAATACTTGAGGGCAAATTAAAATATGTTTTCCATTTTCTGGCTTCAAATTGAATCGATGTTTGAATGACTGATTATATTTGAGTGGAGAAGGTTTGGACCTTTAAGATAGCATGGCAGTCATGGGACACAAATAAGCTCTCATTCTTTTCATCCTCTTCTACCACAAGTATAGTCCATTTTCTGTATGAACAGTGAAGATAAACAGATGTAGGCAAATAATTTGGCCGATGAGTAAACAATTTTGTTTCTTATTTCATTGAAAATATGTTAGTTTTGTTTGTTGACAGTTTGAACAACACCTGCAACTGTTCAAACACCGAAAATATAATTATCTGTTTTTGGAAAGTATAAAATATAATTATAATATCTAAATTTCTGAGTCCAAAGTAACAATGTCTGTAAATGGAGTCTCAGTTCTTTTATCAATTTATCAATTTAGAACGACTGAAGACGGATGAAGGAAGTATCGATATGTGTAAACAAGTTAATTTGTGGTATTAATAAAGATTTTCCATCAATCTTGCTGTTCTTAACCAGCATCATGTATCCCAATATTCAGGGTCTAATATCATTAAGACCCCTTTAAAATTTATATTATTGTAATAATAGATCTGATTCTTAACAACGTAAAAGTTACAATCAAATATATGTTCACATAGTGTTCTTTGTACATCAAATTAGATTTGAAAATTTTATAAATTATTAAAATTCATTAATAAAATAAAATCATTAATTAGTAAAATGAAAATTATGAAATAGCAAAACAGAAAGCCATTCAATTCTAACTTTTATTCCAATATACCGGTTTCGCCCGCAAAGATATCTGTTATATTATCATTTGTAATAATTATTAAAATGATTAAAAATTAGATATTCTTAAAAATATGAATGTATATATTGTTTAATTATTAATATTTAAACATTGGTTTGGTTAAAAATATTTTATGAAAATTACATTTTTTTAAGAATATCCGTCATCATTAGACATTTATGACCCTCGCTGTTAAACTTATATATGTTAAATTGATGATTATTCAAAAAAATTATGCAATTACTGCTTCACGTAAACACTCTTAACAAAGTTGATGAGTCACTTGATTGGACATTAATTGCTGGATAAACTGCTTTAATTAGTAATGCCTCACACGAGACTCTCCAAATAATTTTTAATATTGTTGCATAAAACTTTAAAATTATTTATTTCAACAGGAGTTTACAACGTTTTTATGTTCAAAAATATTAATACTACCACTCAGATGTCCATGCTCACAAAATCGTTTACAAAGATGACGGACCATATCTCCAATATATGTGGTGTTGCACCCATTACACTCAGTAGAAAAGAGAGAGGATCGAAACAATCGGACAAGAAATAGAAGGTATTCTCAATAGAGAATGTATGGTCAAGACCTCTGAGTTATACACGGAACTCAGAGTCCTCTGCAATAGTGAAACGAAGGAATCATCTCTATGTACTGTGCAGAGCAGTGTGAAGGACGAAGTGTTAACAGAGCACTTCTCACATCTATTCAAGAAGAGCGAAAGAGATTATATTGTGGATATTGAACAGAGTCAAACACTAGATATCGATTACTCACCGGACGTAGAAGAAGTAAGTACCGCTATTAGGCAACTAAAGAACGGTACAGCTACTGGAAACAACGGTATCATTCCAGAGCTATATAAGTGGGGCGGTCTCCAGTTAACTGAAAAGATCCTGCAATGTTTCGTGGACATATGTGAGGGAAGAGCGGAATTCCCGGAGGCTTGCTAAACGGCGAAGGTGGTGATCCTATACAAAGGAAAGGGGTCCAAGAAGGAACTAAACAATTATAGAGGAATATTCCTACTTGATGTAGGAGGAAAGATCATGGCCCGAATCATTGCAAATAGATACTGAAAGGATATCTTGAAAGGATACTGGCAATTTGGTTCCAGACCAAATAGAAGCACGGAGCACGCAATAGGTATCATACGAAAAATACAAGAAGAGGCCAGATACCCAAATGTAAATGTTTTTGCTATCTTTATCGACCTTGAAAAGGCATTCGACAGCGTACCCAGGAAAGTTCTCTGGGACTGCCTTCAAGGAATTGGAATACAGGATCGGATGCTGAGCATTATAATGAAGTTTCATAAAGGTTTCACGGGCAGCATAGGAAATGATAAGTTCAGAATGGACAAGGGAGTCCGCCAAGGTTGCGTATTAGGACCTCTATTATTCAATCTTGTCTTTGATCATGCAATTAAGACCGCAATCAAAGAGGGACTATCAGGTGGTGTGAAACTGAATTACAATGGTGAAGATCTGACCGTGAACAGGCTTGCTTATGCAGACGACCTGTGATTACTGGTCGAGGACTTTGAAAACATCGAAAGAAATCTCACGTGTCTCAACACTGCGTTCTCGAATATGGAGCTCAAAATCAACATTGGGAAAACGAAGATTCTGAATCTCAATGGAGACAAATACATTACGGCAAGGGACGAGTTGAATGCAGGAATTGAATGCTTGGACGAATTCTGCTACCTGGAATCGATAATTGAGTGTAGGGGAAACTCAGGTACGGACATCAAGGCCAGGATTCAGAAAGGAATAGCGAAACTATGAACGATCAGACCAGTGTTGAAGAACAACAAGCTGTCTCTCCGGAATAAGAAGAACATAATTAGCAGCTGTGTATTCCCGGTGGTTTACTACAGCTGTGAAAACTGGAGAACAAACGAAGCACATGTGAAAAAGCTGAAAGCATTTCACAATCTGTGCACTCGGCGAACTCTGGGGGATATCAAAAGCTGAAAGAATCAGGATGGATGAGATATCTATTGGACTGCAAAGCCCAATGGATATCATTGCGCGGAGAAGAATCATCCACAATGTCAAAATCGATTTAGGAGACTGTCGGGAGAACGTCAAACAGATTAGTGGATGCGAACTCATCAGAGGGAAGAAGATCAGCGGTCGGAGAAAGCAACATCTGGTAGAATGTCTCAGAGTGGACACTCACTGACTCTTTGGAGCCGAGTACAGTTTCGGGGAATTTAAGAGAGATATTTTGTAAGAGAATCTACTGAAGATGGATGGAAAGATCGAGAAGATATTCCGACTGAGAAGAATTCAAAGGAGTGGGGACGAGAAAACACTGAGACTGGTGTTACCTCGTTTAAAAGAACACAGCTGCCCGATGGATGCCTGTCATAGACAGTATGCAGAAGTGAAGGAATTGAACAGGCATCTCAGACGAGATCACGATGGAGCAGGCCTAGTTCTGCGAAACAAAGAGAGAAGAAAGCCCAGCCACGTCAGAAGAAAGGAAACTACCAATACCAACATTGCCCGAAGGAATACAAAACTGCTGGATTCCTAAGGATTCACATTCAGAAGAATCACCAAGAACCGCCAACATCCAACGCCCAGAGAGAAGAGAACTTGGAAAGAGAGAACGAGGAAGAGCCGACATCAAACCAATCCAACTCTCAGTTACCGTACGCAACTGTGAGTATGCCAAGGATACAGACAAATGACGATACCGAAGAAGAACCGCACCTACAATATCGACTGCCAGCCGACTACTCGACAGCAAGAGGAGAGTTCAAGTGCCCATTTCGCGGCTGTTACGCGTCCACCGTAACAGCCAGAGGTATATATGGCCATGGTACCAAGTTCCATGGCTGGTTGTTTATAACTGGCAAACTGACTGCTCAAATTCAAATTCATAATATTAATTGATTTTAGAATAAAAGATTTGACTTTTATAAATATTTTATAAAACATCTTATTCATCTTTTATTTAATAGTATAATATGGCCTCTCGAACAAATGTAACTGCTCAGATGTTTCTAGAAGAAATTCTATTTATGGAAAAAGAAGAAAAAATGTTCATCTTCAAAAAAACGCATCGAAACGTAAAGAAAATTGTGGAACACATTACTAATGTTAAAGAATTTTAAACATTATTCGAAATTTTACAAAGATTGTCATTCGGTTCAGATTTGAAGCACTATAATGCACAAACATTGGCTTCTAAATTGATCGAAAAATTCGATGTTCAAAAATCTAAAGTAGGGGAATTGTTACCAATCTCATAAACGAGGCAACAACAAAGATAAACATTACTCAAGTTTTCAAAAATAGTGAAATTGGAAGCGTTTAAGCTAAATATCAAATCAGAGGATTCCGTAGTTAAAATTTTCCAACACGGACTGCTGAACAAACGGATCTCAAATGTCTCAGAGGTAATTAGAGATCATGAAAGGTAAATTAACTCAATGACGATAACTAAACCCATGATAAAATATTGTCGATCAACGCTCGCTTTACAAAAAGTGCTATTAAAATATCAGTCTTTAGCAAACAAGCCGATAGTTGCGTGTTCCGTTCGAAACAGTAAGATTAATGTTATATTTGATACAGGTGCAGATTTGAATGTTGTTAGTGAAAACTTTTCGAAACAGTTATTTCAGCGAGAAAATATTAAAATAAACTCGTCAGAAACAAATGTAAAATGCGCTAATGGTCAGGTTGTTAGTTGTAATGGCAAGGTAACCGGACGATATTAGAGAATCTCATAGAAGTTTTAGTTTGTAAAAAGTATGATAATGACTTTTGTACGCTGAACGATTTCAATAAATCTATTACAAGTATAATCGCTGAAGCATTATTAATGAATACTGTACTTAAATTTGCGAAGTCATTCCTCCAATCATATTACAATATTTTAAAATATTTTAAGAGACGCAATATTTTTAATAATGAATTAAATATTTTAAAATAGTTGACATATATTTGTTTATATATTATTTTAATACTGAGAATACCTTTGCGAGGGAAACCAGTATATTTGAATAAGTCTTTTTTATAATTTATAAAGTAAGATTAAAAACGTTAAAAATTAAAACTATTAATGTATAAAGTTAAATGACCCATTTGGTAAATCTAGACTTACTTTAGTAATAAATTTGTATAATATAGTAATTACAAATCTTGAACTCTCTTTTTGATATTTGAACATAGATTATGTGTGATCGTCGGTTCTTCAAAATATATTTTACGATTACAAATTGCGTTAAATATTAAAATTAGAAAATTTTGTATAACTCTTGTCAACACTATTATTTTTGTATATTATTGTATATTGGTTTTTACATTATTGCACGATAAAAGAAAATATAGCTTGAAATAAAAGAGAGGCGAAAGAAGAAAGTAATCGGTCAAACACTTTATAAATAAATATATAAATAACGTGATAAGTAAAGGCAAATAACAAAAATCTTGAAACAACAGAAAAGCCCAAAGGTGTGGAAAATAAAGTATTAACCAGGAGCAATCTCAAGTCTTTATTTTTGAAAGACGTTTTGAAAACACTTTCTAAAAGTCTTCGAAGAAAAATAAAAAATTATAGCTAAACTTATAATTAGGTATCCATGATAATATCATTTAAAGATATCTTTGATTAGAATATATTATTTATTTATTTAAAAAAAGATTAAAACTTGACTGATATTTCTAATTAATAACTTGATAAATTGATATCCCTGACATCAGAGTCGTACAACCTCTGTTTGCCAATGCTCTCAACGAAGATCTCACGCAAATCATGCCCAAGGATCGTTTGTTGTTCTGCCATCATAACCTCAGCCCTCCTCTCCTTCGCCCTCTAATCTAATCATTCATCTGTCCTTTTTCTACAATTCAAATCCTCCCAGACTTGTTTATCATCTCAATGTTTTGATAAAAGTCAACATATTTAAATTTCAAATGATTCTTTATGAAAATAGAGTGTTTATCAGTTTTACAAATCGATAATGTCACTTCTGATAAAGGGACAAAATTCTATTAATTTCAATATAAAATACCTCGCAAGCCGACTGCCGTTTCTCGAGATCGGGAGTCTGAGCAAGCAGATCTCGATGCAAATCTTCCCTCAGAGTAATTACAGATTCGAGTGCTTCCTCGGGCAAGGTCGCAATTTTGCGTTGAGCTTTAATCAGTGATTGCTTCCTGAAAATTAAATGTAGATATATATTTCGCAGCGAAAATTAATTTAAAATTATCACTATATTCATTAGAAACAAAAATAATATACAAAAACTACCTTATTAAATCTGACATGGTAAGATTCAGATTATTTAACTGATTCTGACTGATCACGAGACCTTTGTTGGCCATAACAAGGATGCTTAAAAGAATAATAGAAGTAATGAGGTCATAAAGTAATCTCAAATATAACTTTATATAAATTTAAACTTCATGAAATGATTTTTGAAAATACCATCAAAGAAGATGGTTCCAAACACAAAGACAAAGTAATTTAAATAGAAAATAAAAAATATAATACAATTTTTTCTTTCGTTAAAAACTTCATATAATTTCTTGTTATTAGTATCTTCATCTTAGAATTCTCCCTTCTTACCCTTAAACTTAGCTAAATTGCACCTATAAAACACTTTCTCTCCTTCGTTCGTTTTATTCATTTAGGAATAGCTCCATATTTTTCTTCCTTAATTTTACTTAGTGCTTCGTCACGGGACTTAAAACGAAAATCTTCATCCCAGATGCGACACCTCTTAGTCATCTTTTTCTTAGTCACTACATTATCTTGAAGACTCATTTCTGAATCAGATGATGATTGATATTCAGGTATTAGTGTTAAGTTGCTTGCTATTTGGTTAGTTTGCAAGATTCATCTGGAACTTTCTATTATTAATATTAAAATTATTGGTTAAATTGTAATAACTTATATTTTTTAAAAAAATAGGGCCTATTTTTGAAAAAGTACAGTAAATTTCATATTAAACAAGCACAATAAAATTTCATTTTTATGATAAAGGATACTCATTTCTGAATCAGATGATGATTGATATTCAGATATTTGTGTTAAGTTGCTTGCTATTTGGTTAGTTTGCAAGATTTGTCTGGGAATCTCTATTATTTCATTAATTAATTAAGTGTTAATTAATGACAGGTTGTAATGTCTTATTGATAGAGATTTACAGAAATGCCGATCGTAATGTGAATGGCAACCTGTGAAAACTGAGTGTAGTGCATGTTTCCCACATTCCTGATTTCGTCTGATCATTGTTCATAACTTTCATTTAGTTTGCGGTCTTTTTTATCTCTTTCGTGAGGTATGGTCATGCATATATCATTCGTATGTATACGAATATTATGTGATATATTCATATTTGTATATGTTTGTTATTTTTTTTGTAATTTTTATTACTTGTATTTATTTCGTAAGAGAGAATTCGGAGAAAAAGAAACTAATAACAAGAAATAATATGAAGTAGTTAACGAAAGAAAAAATGTAACAACGGTAAAGACATCGGTTTATTTTGCCCCATTTCGCTAAATTTATTTAATCAAAATTATACAAAATATAAAATTAAAAACAAATCAATTATAAAATTAATATTATAAGGCTGAATTAAATTTTAATTATTACAACAAATATTTGGAAAAGCAAAGTGGTGATTTATTTAATTCTAGCGTTACTGTTTTTTTTGTAAAAGTCAGAAATTCTTTTTACTGAATTTCAATCTTTCGTTGAATCTAACTGCAATTATCTGACAGTTTTATTTTACTTAGATTACGAACTCATTAGTGTTATCGAACATTATTATTACAATATATTCAATCGTAGCTGGTTTTAAGTTTCTATTTTTCTTAGTAAAAAATCTCAGATTCGTCAGACTGAATTTTAGATTTTTTTACACCGAGAATACTGATATGTTTACATGTATAGGTTTTCTTTTGCTACGAAATGTAAAATTTCCAAGTTCATTTAAAACTGGTTTAATACATCAAAATGCATTTTTATCTTGTACAAATTTCGAAATAAAACTTATTAACAACTGCGCTATTTACCTCTTCCATTTGTTACGAGTGATTTATTTTATTCTCTTTTAACAATATATGAGAAGGTTGACGATAGCAAAGTGGACAGACAGGAAATTCACTCTTATGATGTGTAAAGTAATGGATGAAATAGTAATCAAGTTGATGTTCAAATAACAACTCACGTTTTTCGGGCTAAATAAGTTATGAGCAGTTACGTTATTTAACAATTCCATAAAGAATCGCTGGGAGAAAACAAAAGTTCTGCTGTAACATGCAAGATTTAAGATGCAAAATCATTTGGTTTAGTTGCAATTTGTAATATTTCCAATGATGAAAATTCTATTTCTAACAATTAGCAAATAGTAAAGTTAAGGATGACCTTCTCTCAGATGCAAACTTACCAGAGGGTGAGTTAAACGTTTCCAGGATACAAAGCCTTCATCATGAAAACCATTGAAAATATAATGTAAAAAAAATTATCACAAAAATCAAAACTTAATAACTATATATATTACATTTTGTCAAAGATTTTCCAATTCAAAAACTCTAGTGTCCTTTAAAAAAATCTGATTAATACTCTTAATCGAAAAACGAATCATGGATAGAAAACGAAGAGACGTTTCTATATGTTCCAAAATGTTTAAATGAGCCAGGCGACCTGTATCACAATTTCAGAAAGCGGAAATTGTGATTCGTTCTTCTATCAGAAAGTCGCGCATATACAAAAGGAAAATTATTCTACCAAGTGACAATATTTCCTTCAAAATCTCCAATAAACATGAAACTGATACATGTATTATCTCATCAGTGAAGAGCAGGTTCACTCTTAAAATTTTTGAAATAATTAATTTTTATAAATAATTTCGAAAATAAGAAAATATCTAAAATCAAAAGTTTTTCTAAAGAATTATAATTAAAAATATCTCTAATTAATTTCATAAAGTTATTTTCTAGAATAATTTATTTTTATTTACTTAAATTTCAGCTGCAATTGTTAAATAATTGTTTTTTAAAATAATTGATTTAAATAATATATATAAAACCATGGAAAATTATATGTTTTACATTAATTTTAAAAGTTATTCTCAAACAATAAATTAATGAATTTTTGATTGGTAGAAATGTAGTTTTTAAAAAACAGATAATTTTTAAATATTAAAGTTGTTGGAAATTTTTTAAATTAATAATTTGATAAATAATTAAATTTTTAAACAGCTTTTTAAAAATAAAACAACCCTTAAAAATTTAGAATAAATTATAGAGTATGACAATAAATTTAAATATTCTAAATTATTTTTTTGTATTTAAAGTATATAAATATCAACTGGGTTTTAAATTAAATATTGAATTAATTATAGAAGTAATTCCTGCCTTTTTTTAATATTATCTTAACAGTATTTAGTAGATTTAGTTTAATATAATATTGTTTAATATATTATAAGTTAAATTGAAACAGAAATAAAAAAGATAGTAAGGCAAAAATGTTATTAAATTATTTTTTCATTATTATTTTTTCATTATTATTTTATCATCATTATTTTATCCTTACTTAACTGATGCATTTTTTAGATACAAACAATCTAATAGATACAAAAATATCTTAGAAACGTTTTGTAAGGTAAATTATATAATAAAAGCAAGGATGACGAAGACGAATTACACGTAATAATTATAAAATACCATTAAAAAGAACTATTATTATTATTAATAATAATAATAATAATAATAATAATAATAATAAACACTTTGATCAATCAGTACGTTGTTTTTAAGAAGACAACCACATCAATTAACATGTTGAGTCCAGATGATAACTTTCTCCCGACACATTATTCATTATATATATTTCTATCTAACAAGCATTCTTCCTGTCTCAAGATTGTTATATGAACGGAAAATAGTTTTCAAAAGATTTGATCGGAGATATTTTATTTTTTGGTCGTTTGAAAATCTTGAAATTTTTAAATTCAATTTTGCCGTTTTGCTATCGTGGGGAAAATATAATGACCCTTGGAAGTCAATATATTGCACATGAATTACAAGCCTTTTTATTACAATCTTTGGAATATCATATTTAAAACTTATCTTATGTTTATAACAATAATATACAAATTTTGTAGGAATATCCTAAACTCATGTTATTTAAGCCTGAGCCAGTTTGTCTTTGCAAGAATAGAAAGCAAGATCTGGTTACCAGGCCCCACGAAATAATTCTTTTAAAATATTATTTTACAACTACATTCTTAATATATTTGTAATTTGTTTGAAATTATATATTTATATATATAT
>MQRK01181981.1:12518-29752 GCA_001938485.1 Girardia tigrina
TTGAGCGACCGGTCTCTGCCACACGCTCCCGATCCTCGTAACACGGTTCTCATTGCACGAGCGCAGCCAAATCGACGTGCTCATCCACCAGATCGACATCGCGGACCACGAGCCGGCGATTCTAGCAATCTTCGACAATCAATCGATTATCGCCCGGTGAAAGCCTCACGTATGGTCAGATGATCACATCTCGTTCCTGTGTCGCCTCTTCCACCATGAGTCCGACGCGATTGAAGAGATCTCCAAATTCACGAACAGATTATTGTATAGTGTATCATAGTCCCAATGTATAGCATTCTGTAAATCACTTGTTGGTCCCTTTATTAACATTCCCTATTGGTCAATAATACCCCTGACATAGAATATAGTTATATTCCGTATCAACAAATCTTCTTTACAGTAATTTAGATCAATCCATCCATGAACTTTCTAACAAATCAAATTCATTTGTATTAAAGTTGATTATTTAACCATCACAGAAACTGTGCTTGTCGAATAATATATTGTTTATTAAATATCCACCGATGTTACATTCTACAATATAGTATGTTATCAGTGCTATGTTTAAGTTACAGTTCTAAATATTTCGAATATTAAGAAAGTTTATTCCTCTCTAGAGAATATTTAAACATTTTTATGCATTCTTGTTTCAGTACGATCTTTTCTTTTCTTTATTTGTTATTTATTGTAATTATAATTATCAATTAATGCTAAACTTCCAGTTATATATGTATATATATATATATATATATATATATATATATATATATATATCAGTTTAACATTTAAAATAAAATGTCCCTTATGTTTCTTGTTTTTTTCACAATATATAATAAATTATTCTTTAATAGTTTCGTACGGATGCATCTTAATAAAACTCATACAATTAGTCAATCGAAACCGTCATTCCGATATATGTTTACTTTTAATAGTAACACATTTGTACTTTGTTTTATTGATTTTCATAGCGGGAATATTCCAAAATTTTTACATTGAATCTATTTAATAATAAATTTTAAATGATTTATTTTTATAATTTATTTTTGTCACGTTATTTAATTTATTTGGAATATATTACTTATTAATTATCAATAATAATAATTTGTATTAATTAAAACTTTGATCAATTAACTTGATTTGGAACCATGTGATCTGTGGATCTCAGGTATAAGGAAATTAATCTTGTTAGGAAAGTAAGTGGTTTCCAGTCCTAAAACATTTTACTCTTTCTACTCTGTCATGTAAAATTAGCACATTGTTAATGTAACACATGGGCAACGTAAATATGTTAATCCTTTTCCTATGTAAATTTTAGGAATGAAATTGTATGTAGTGCGGCTAGTCATTGGAGTCCGTTGTGCTTCGGGTTACTCAACTATGGAGAGTCTTATCGATTGAGAAGTCCGACCAGACGTCGTCTACACGTCGCAGAGTCGCTCTGTTTCCACGGTCGTTCCGTTATGTAGCAATTTCAGTGAGTGCAGCGCTCCCATTCGATCACGGCGTCTCTCGGTGCTTGTATAGACTCTGAGATCCTGTTCCGGTCAACGTCCCATCGCTTTGAATTATGGATCATGTCCCGGTCGGTCCCACTGAGGAGAAAACTTAGTTCAGCTTTGAACCATTCCACCAATGCTGAATCAAGAAACTTTTTTGCTACTTGTTGATGTCGCAGGTGCAGAATAGGCTTGATGACTTCTTGTTAAACTCGGTCGCTATTTCACAGCGCTTTCTCTTAAGAAATTGGGGTCGTTTGTCATTTTGATCAACCTCTTGAGTAATCCTCAGTATTTCGTCATTTGTTAAGTTATGTCGCTTGTGTCCACTCGTCCTTATACGCAATTTTAAAAGAAATGATTCAGTAAGTAAAAATAGATGATACTAAAAACTTTTGATTATAAAAGTATAACAGATTTTAATTTTCAATCAAAGATCTCTGGCAACAGAGTAACCGAAAATAACAGTATTTATACGTATCTATACACGTGACTGTTTGTAATAATCGATAGTTTTTATTGTTTTTTATAATAACCGATTTTTTAATAACCGGAAGTAATTTTTTTATCATCAATACCAAACTGAGTTAAATAAAACAATATTTATTAATACACACACACACACACATATATATATATATATATATATATATATATATATATATATATATAATAAAATTATAACTATTTGAATTTATTGTAATGATGCCTGCAGATTATATATATAAAATCATTTTAAGTCCCTAATCTTGTGGATAACCATGGTTCATATGTACTCGAGACCACACTTCATTCTCACTCGGCTATTTATGAGTGTTAGAGCAAACTTTTGGTTTAAAAACATGACAAGTTGTATATGATTTAATATATTTTACAATATTATCTGAAAATCCTGGCTACCAGCATTCTAATCGTAAACAATGTTTAGTTGCTGTTAGACCTGGATGAATGTCAGTCATTATATTCGGGATCACTTTCACTTCTTAAGTTTCAGTTTTGAGACGTTTAATCAGAATTTGATTGTTAAGATAAATGTTGGTAAACTGCTTTATAAAAGAAAGTTGAAAAGTTGTTTGAAATAAAAATTATTATTTTGTGCTATTATTATTATTATTATTTAATTATAAATCTTAATTCAAAAATCGAAAATTATATCAACGCAACTAACAAATTAACTAATTGTCTTTTTACCTTATTTTGTTTGAGATGTTGTTGGTGATTCTAATCTAATAAAATCCTACTTTTATACTTAAGAATTTCTTTCGTGCTTAGTTTCAATTTGGAATGTAATTGTTGTTAAGTTTCTTAGACTATTGAATTTTGTGTAAATTAACATTTTTGAAGTTATTTTGTATAAATAATATAAAGTCTAAGTAATTTTTCTTTAAAAAAACGAAAACGAGTTGTTTATGTATTTATAGACAAATAATAAATAAATTCACAATTTCACAGCAAAGATGAAAGGTTAGTACTTATAATGAACAACTTAAAAATAAGCTATATGTACTTTTCTTTTCTTTTCAGAAGGCCAAATAACAATTTATATGTCTCCCCTATAAAAATGAAAAACACAATTCAATGTCGAGTAGATTTTTATATTGAAAAATCGACACTAAAACATAAAGTAAGTTGCTCAAGACTTTTCATTTCCAGTCTATCTAACATTGATTCAATGAAACCTCCAGGGTATTTCGATAAACCTTTAAAATAATAAAACAGTCTCGAACAATATTCAACTGTCTAAGCAAGTTCCCACATCAAAATTCACAACGCTTCATTACTGTGTATTTACAATATCAAGCAAGATCAAGAAACCAGACTAGGAGAAACCACCACTATTTCCCACTTTTTTGTAACCGTACCGAACTGATGATAACAGCAAACTACTTCATGAACATGGAGGGTACCCAGATTAAATCACAATATTCGCAACCAGAGTAGGTAAGAGGAGCATAAATCTAGAGTCACAATACAGGAAACAATTTTACGCACACATTAATGATGAGCAAATTAACGAAAACATAACAATTGGGACCTATGTTCCCAAAGTAAATTAACAATTTTCACAGGTATAATGATCTCTACAATAGGGATACAGTAGGATGTCCATACATGTGAACGATCAAATATTCCAGTAATTATTCTTGTTGAATAAAAGATTTTAATTCTATATAATAAACCAAAAAGCTTTTTTCTCAAAATTTTACATTGGTGAGACAAATCATCTATGTCGCTAAATTGAGTAGAAAAAACGCCATCTTGTTCATATGAGAGATCGACAGGGAATTTTAATTTAAATGAAAAACATGTCATTGACTGTGAAAATCTATTAGATATCTTCGATAATTATTATGGAAGGATAAGTGTTGAAATGTTATTAATTAAACATTTTAAACCATAATTAAATATACAAAGTGATTCTTTGAATTATATTAAATTATTTTAATTTAAGATGTTAAAATCATTGATAACTCTTTGTTAATTGAAAAATTGAATAATTGTTAAACTAACTATTCCCTTATAGATGAAACCGTCAGATATATAATAACAATTATTGTAGACAATTCCATTACGCCATTTTAAATATCACTTATAATGTTTCGCATTAATCAGTTCTGCGTTTTAATCATCCAGTACTGCTTATATAGTCAAAACTGGAGTAGGACATCTTGCTGCTGAAGACTGTCCGCGGGAAAACTCGTTGCATGATTTTGTTTATCTTTTTATCTTCAAATTATTTTAGGATTGCAGTAAAATTCTTCGTCTCGAAAAATAACAAAATATAAAATAAACGTTGAAAGAATTTTGAGAATTGTTCAGTCATATCATAACCGTACGATCTTAAAATACTTGAGGTTTGTCTCATAATTTTTTGATGGATTTAGTAAAAATATATATTATTTATATATTTAATTTTTTATTTTATTATTCTAATTTAACATATCACAAAATATAATGATATCATCAAATTAAATTTTGTAGTAAGTTTTCCTGTGGAAAGTCTTCTGTCGCTAGTTGTCGCGTACCCGTTAAAAGATCATTACATCATTCATGTCTTATGTTAAAATACTTTACTGTGATTGGATGAATGACTGTGCACGTTTAAACATGTTTTGATGACAATTAGCTTTTTTTCTCCAAACAATTTTATCATTATGTTACTGTTTATTTTTATTTTATAATAACACGGAAAAAAGTATCCTTTTATTAGTCAAAAATACCGTTTTTTACTCTGTTGTTATGATTGTCTGACAAAATATCAAATAGTGCTATAGCACAAAAATGTGTGACAAATTCCATTCGAATTCAAATGAATAATTTTATAGCTTATCTGATCAGTTAATCACAAATGGAATGATTTTACTCAAAAAAATCACTTAATGAATTTAAATGGTATCATAAAAGGTGTATATTATGCACCAAATAGTGGAAGTTCGTTCAGTTTAATTCGTTTGACCGAACTACCTTACAATTAAAACTAATTTGGAATAATTGTCACTTAGATATATAGAATTATAATTTGATATTTATTCAAATATAATGGGTGGCCCTCCATTAAGAACTAATTATTGTTTGGATCACAATTTGGTTTATTTAATAATTTTAAAGAATTAAAATGTTGGAGTTCGTTTCTTTAGAAGTTAAACAATAAATTACAGGATTTGTGAAACTTTCAAGGATATTTTTGTCAGAATTTTCAAGGATATGTGATTTGATGAGCTTTATTCTATTCTTTTTCACATGCTTTCGCAAAGGTTGAGGAAAGATTCCATATTCTTTGAATTAAACCCTTGATATATACTATCTTTCTATTTCTCTTCACATAACTTTTTGATGTTGTCTAAAGTCATGTGTCTGTTTTCTTTCTGTACCAATCTGTTTCATATTTACCATTCATTTTTTTAACAAGAACATCTAAAAATAGGAGAGTATTATTAAACTCCAATTCTGTAGTAAAGTTAATATTATCATGAATGGATTTCATGAAATTCAGAAATGGTTCTATGTGGACTTTATCTTGGAAGACCAAGAAAATATCCACATATCGTTTATTCACAGAAGGTCTTTCACCAGTATATTCATCCATGTGACTTTCAATGAACTGCATGAATATTGAAGCTAATGTTGGAGCAAGAAAAACTTTTTCAAGTCCAAAAATTGGAAAAAACGGAAAATTTGAAGTTCCAGAACAATATTAATTGAAAAAGATCTACTTATAAATTATAAGTAGTTTATATTAATTTTATTGTGTTTTTTTAATTATATTTTTAATAAACACTTTATTGGCAAAGTAGAGTTCTGACTGCATAAAGAATGGATATAAAAAATTTAATTTTTTGATTTACTAGTTTAATATAATATTATAAATCATTTTAACATTTAGAACTCATGTTGGACATGCTTTTGAATCACTTAGGTTTATGTTTTACCTGAAGTAAACGCAGTTCGCCTCTTACTTTTCTTGAAAATATTTTATTAGTTAATGAATAAGTTGATTGTATATAAACATGATATTTAACACATTGACTGCTGTTGACATCATGCACCGAACGTCTGCTACGCGTGGGACAAAAAAGTTTACTGCCGCGCCTTTTTAGCATTCAATGTGTTAATATATGGTACAAAACGATTGTTGTTGGTCATGCCTGTAAATGGCAGAAAAACCACCAAAATATATTAAAAATATAATAAATTTAAGTTAAACGAATGACGCTATTAAACATAAGCTATTGTTTAAAATTTCTTATGAAGAACATATTTTTTATATTTATTTATAAATTATTTCAACAACCTTCTTTAACAAAACAGAACAATAAAATTTTCAGTATTATTCATTGTTATTTGATGATTTTATTTTTGTTTTTGTAATCTAACAAAATTTTATTGCCAAAGTTTCTGATTAAATTATTAACTAATTTTATAATAATTATTAGTAATAAATTTATTATTTCGATTATTAATGAATTAATTGTCTAAAAGTCTTTTCATGAGAATTTTAGAAACGTTTTATTAATGCTATAGATTATAAAAATGCCAATGTTTTATTGCTAATAAATTGACTTTAAACTGTTTTATCTCCATAAATCGTGTTAATCATTAGATTATGTCACGAAAAGGTTAATACTGTTTGTTTTTAGTCATTATTATATTTATTGAATTACTCATTGTTATTTGAAACATTTAGTTGTTATATCTAACAATATATTTAATATCACACAGATTAAAATGAGTATAATATGTATATATACTTATAATTATTAATATATATATATATATATATATATATATATATGAACAACCTTTAAAATAAATAAAGTTTATGTCTTACCTTTACTAAACCTTTAGTAAACCTCTAACGCACCTTTCTCGATGTTTAATCTGATGAAAACCGTTACCAAATATAAGAGAAGAAGCTCCATTCTGAAGGTTTAGTTGTTTAGGTAGCACTTTTGGCCAAAGAAATAACTTGACCTTATTGCTATCACATCAAATTAAATCATATACATATGTATAATATGTATACATATATACAAAAAATTCCATATTAATATTTATAAAAAAGATTCGTGTACAAATTCTTTTAATCATTCGATCATCGAATGTGTGAAATACGGCGATCGAATGGACTTTGAGTTACGCCATTGGAAATATCGGAGACAATTCGACGTCCCTATTGGACCAGAGATGCGAGATAATTTCCGATCTAACCAAAAATATTATTATTTTCGATTGTTTCGGCGGATTCGTCAAGGAGAGCTTGATGAAAGAGTTATCTGAGTCTAGTAACTGTGACATGAGCTAGACATTCAATGTAGTCCCTTACCGGCTTGAAGATGGCAATATTCTCTGTCTGTTCTCATTTTACGGTTCTAAAGACTGTGTGACGATCGGTGTTTTTGTTGAGGCGGACACTTTAGTTATTGCGAGGGATAATTTGGAATGTTGTAAGTTTGTTGTTTGTATGCTGCTTAGATTTTTGACTCTCCTACTCAGATGGGATTGATATGTTTATTGATTGATTATTTGAATCTAATGAAATTAATTTAATGATATTAATTTTAAGTACTAATTAATTAAAGTTTGATAATTATGAATTTTAATAATATTTTCAGTGAATGATTTTAACTTATTAAATGTAATATATTTTAAAAATTAATGTTTATTTAAAAAATTATGTAATGACTTTTATCCAATAAAAACTATGAGAAATTAAAATTTATTAATAATCTTTCTCATTCATTGTTTTTTTAGATTTGAATATATTAATCAAACTCTATATTAATCAAAGAAGGATGACCACTGAAAATTGTTGTGAAGAAACTGTTTGTGTTGTCAATAAATGTTTGCATTGAAATTGTGATGCTGTTAATAGTTATATTTGTTTTATTGTTCCTCGAAATTTCACCTATAATCAATAAATGTTAGAGTTTATTTTATCCATAAAATTTCGAAAATAATTTGAACGAGACGTATTTTATGTGATAACTTGAATAAATTACCCGATATGAATCTAGGGGGTAGCCTCAAAAAATTGTCTTTTAGTAAAATTATTTTAATCTTATTCTTAATTCTGAAACACTATGTATGTCAAATTATAAACAAAATTAGTTATTCCTTTTTTATAAATTATTTATAAATTATAAATAGATAATGATGAAGAAAAGAATAAAAAGAACATCGATTTCTTGAAACCGAGTTTAGGAATTTGTTCTGATGATTACGTGAAATTGTTCGACCAGCTGCTGGACAATCTGTTCAAACTGGAAATGCCAATGATCGAATCCGTATTCTTCAGTCATTTGTCTCCGTGTGTCGAAGGGATCCTTGAGCAACTCTATTCAAATGTATCTTTTTAAATTGACTTATAGAAAAATATTTCTTTTTAATCATTATCAAAAACTCAGATAACAAACCTTCTCGGTGTTTCATTATGATATTTTTTATATACAAACTGTTATCCGTTTCTAATAATAAAATTTTTTCTTAGAGTGAAATTTGTTTTTATTGAATATGAGTGTGTTATTATTTATAAAATAATGGAATATAATTATATTTTGATATTATATATTTGAGCTAATGGAAAAAAATTGAGTTGTTTTTGATTTTACTTTCGTTATAAAAGAATAAAAATAGAAGATTAAATAATTACTCTCATTAGGAAATTATATCACTAAAAGAGGAAACAAATTTTCAAACATAGGAAAGTCATTGAGTTTTTTCGACTGGAAAACGACTGAATTGAGTTGTTAATGTTTTGTTTCATTCTTTGAAATAAATTATTTATTTTTCATATATTATTTTATTCTTTCAAGAAATTTAGTTGATGAATAATTTATCGAAATGTCAACTTATTGGAATTGTTGTTATATTGCTAATATTAATAATTATAATTTTTGGAAGTTACACATTTATTATCAGGTTATTGTTGCCAGTTTGTTATTCAGATAATTGAAAAGAATGATTTATTAATTAAACACGTAAAATATTAGAGTTAATAGAATTATAATTGAAACCGAAGTCAAACTTCATCATTCAAGATTCAGCGTATTTTGATGACAAAATTTTTTTTGAGTTTTAAAATGAGTTTCAGTCAAGTTTTTGTTTAACTAATTAGTAGTCTACGTATTAGCAAAAAAAGAACATTTAAATGTTGTCATTTTGTGAAGAAAACACCATATTATTTCAGAAGAATAATAATGAAATAAAACAAATAATCGAGGACATAAGTAAAGGTAGAACAAGAAAATGGACATTAAAGAATGATATAGTCATAAATCAAGATAATTTATACTGGATCCCAAAGGCAGAACGAGCAAATTTTATTGAAGAAATGCGCAAATTGTTGTGTCATGCAGGTTGTAAAAAGGTCTATAACTACTTCCGAGATAATTTCGACATGGAAAATATGAGAGAATTTATAAAAGAAATAGTTCAAAGTTGCATAATTGTCAGAAAAGGAAGACACTAACGACCAAAACAAAAGAAAAGCATATAAAGCAATTAGCGGATGAATCTTTCCAGAAAATATACATTGATTTTTGTGGACCATTCAAAAGAAATATAAATGGATGTCAATATATATTTGCAATATTTGACCAGTTTAGTAGATATCTTATCTTGAATGCAGCAGCTAGTCAAGATGAAAAAACAGTTAGAAAATTGTTATTGGACAGATGGATATGGAAATTCGGACCACCAAAAGAAATCCACGTAGACAGAGGAAAAAACATTTGAAAACATTTGAACAAAAAACAGAGACAAGAAGAATTTTTGAAGTCGGAGACAAAGTATTAATTAAGAAGGAAAATGTCTCAAAAGAAGTGACCGTTACTCGTGTCCCGAAACAGTGGTGAAAAGAAATCATGAAAGAAGTTACGAGTTACAGCTTGAAGATGGAAGAAGTTTTATTAGAAATGTTGAATGGCTAAAGCCATTTAAATCGAGGGGGATGTGAGGAATATTTGAATGTTTGATGTAAATTTGATAAAGGTAATGGTTTAGTTTTAAAATTTATAATTAAACAAAAAAACGTTGGGAACCAATAAAATTTGAGTTTTCTTTGCAAAAACCCTCAATCCAGCTATATTTAAATTTCAGATTCTAGAGCGGGGGTTATAGCCCCATTTACCCTCCTCTTGATCCGCCCTTCATTAAAATAGTTTAAAAAAAGTTATTATTTAATTTTATTCAATTATATTTCAGCTTTAATTCCATTGACCAACCCATAACATTAATCAGTTATCATTTGAGAAAAATATATTTCGTTTCAGTTGGATGTTCTTGTACACTAACTTCCACGAATTTCAAATTTATTTTGTCAATTGTAGTTAATATGATTTGTTTCATTAATCTTTTGGAATACGGAACGATAAAGGAAACAAATAGTTTTCTCGAAGGGCAAATTATGTTAATATTTATTTACCTTTCCATAATTACTGTAGATTATGAGAGGATTTTATCTGATGATGAGAAAAGACATTTATGGAAAAGAGTTGTTTTGATTTTGATAATGTGTCTCGGTAAGTTTTTTAAATCCATCTGGAATTTATTATAGAATGAGATGTTTCAGTATTTGCTGTTTAAATTCTTACACAATAGAACATGTCTGCAATTTAATGAATAGTGTTATAAAAATGTTTTACTGAACATTACACCTCTTTGATAAACCGTTAATATCTGGTTTTTCTAAGGTTTTACAAATATTGTTGAGACTTTAAAACAAATATTTTTAACAAATAATTTAATGCAAATGCTTAAAACTTAGCCAGGAATTCAATTGTTGAAAATACCTGAATCATAGTAATTATTAACTGTTTTTTCATTCCTATAAACGGATAAATCTAAATTTATAACATCGAATTAAAAAAGTATTGAAAATTATTGCGTTCCTTTTATTCTTCTTAAATTTTCATTAATAATTACAAAACTTATATTAAAATGACTTGATTGAATTATTCATAGACGAAAATCGCCCATTATGTAGACAGGTCAAACTTTTAGACTTACAACTGATAATTTTGGGAAAAAACATTTCAGTTGAATTAAACATCCAAAAAATAGTCACAATCACTTAAATTAATCTGAAAAAAATTATATCTCCACTAAAATCTCAATAAAATAAAGAAGTTTTATTTTATCCATTTATTGACCTTGATAACAATTTAGATTTACTTTTGTTTGAATGGATTGCATTAGTTTTCGTGATAGTTCGATTTTGATGTTCTTATTGGTTAAAATTTTTGGATAGAAAATCCAAACTAACTAAAATAAGTTTTCGTTTTAGCAAATTTCTTTTCTACATTTGATTATTTTTTGTTGTTGACATACATTTTCAAGGTCATTACAACTAAAAGAACAAAAATAAGCAGACGACTTTCTTTTATTGATTTTAATAAATTCTTATATGAAAACGTTAATTTTTAATGTCTGAAATATTTTCTTGGCAAAATAATTTAACACAGCTAATTGAAATTAATTAATTAATTTTTTTTAAATGGTTTTTTTTGGTTTTGTAGTTATTATGAATAAGAAAAAAATCGTAATTTAATTTTCCAGAATCTAATGTAGATGTAATTAAATCTTTATAGATTGAAATCGACCTATAATTCAAACAAGATTATAATATAACGTGATTTTTGATCCAAAAAATAACAAAAGTACAGAATAATTGGCCGATTCCCACGTGTATAGATCCGAGTATTAAAGGCATTCATTTGCATTACAAATTGCTCTTGACGACGTCAATGGCAATTTACTCGACTTATTTTATATAATATTATACCATCTATTTTTTTTAATTTAAAGTGGAGAGTAATTTCATTGTACATGTTCTATTAAATTAAAGATACGTTCAGCTTGGTTCAACATCACTATATAAGTTAACGTTACTTAATTAAGCGAAATTAAGCTATGCATCTTGTAAGCAGGAACAACTTTTCAAATTCTATTTAAAAAATAATTTTTAATTTTTGCTAAACACTTTACCATATGAATATTAAATATAAGACGATTTATAGAAATGACTTAATTTTACCCGAAAGCGACTTTAAAAATTCAAAATAATTCAAACATAAAGCATAAAGGTTAATTGTTTTGGAAATCCTTAATTTTGTTTTGATTTGATAATATATTAAAAGTACCTATTATAAAATTCATCGATTTTTTCATATAAGGTTGTGTATCCAAAATTTGTTAAAAAATTATTACTATGTATTTGAAATAACACGGTATAATACTTTGACAAATAATAATATATCCTTACAAAATTGTTTCTTTGGAAGATTATTTTTTCTCATTGTAAAATTTTGGTGACATTTAGTGATAATATATACTTAGTAACTACATAGCAATAAATCATTAAATGATAATGTCATTTTTTATTTTATTGAACTAAGACTGAACTTTGTTACCTGTAGTTATGTGAACAGTATTTTCAAATTCAAATTGTCTGTCCTGTGCTTGTAGATAAATAAATTGTATAGATTACAATTATTGAAGGAATTTTAAGTTTTAATAGGATTATTTTATTATTAAGACTAGAAAAGATAGAAAATGTTTATTATAAATTCTGTATATACATATATCAATTCAATTGAAAAAAATAAAGATATATCTTTTAAGTAACCATATATTATTTTACAATTCACATATTTCGTTCTTATCAGAACATCATGAGGTGTATCGTCCATTGGTAGAATAGATTACAAAATAAAACCAAAAAGGAGTCTGTATCAAACACAATATTTTTTGGAATTCTGATTGGATAGAAATATCTCAAAACACTAAAAAAATTATTTTAAAAATATTAATATTTAAATGAAATGTTAAAACTTTGTAATGATGTATTTGACATAAAATTAACTTAAAAAATTTGGTCTTAATATAATTAATAAGTAAAAATACTTTAAAACATATATATATATATATATATATATATATATATATATATTTCGAAAATATAATTTGATTAAAGCTTTTTTAATACAACTATTGGACATGTTTCGATTTTTTAAAAAAATCCTCATCAGCAATTTTCTATTGAATTGTTTGAATAATACAATTTTGCAATTTTAATAAATACAATTTACTTTAAATGGTAACAAAGAAATTAAACATTTTTATTTATCAAAGTATTATTGGGTAATATGGCAAAAGTTTTTTAATTAAAAATTTTAAGTATTGAAATAACCTTACTTTGCCCATTCTGAATGTTAATTGTTAATTTTTGTGTTGCTCGTGAAAACTTTTACAAACAATTTCTTTTTGGTTTTATCGAACTAATTAAATTATTAAATTGAGAAAATTCAAAAATTTTGTAATTATCATAAATGTCTCCTTTGTGTTAATTGTCTTTGTTAATGTGTAATAATAATGTATAATAATATTAATAATAATATTTAAGACACTACAACCCATCAATTAACATTCAGAATGGGCAAAGTAAGGTTATTTCAATACTTAAAATTTTTAATTAAAAAACTTTTGCCATATTACCCAATAATACTTTGATAAATAAAAATGTTTAATTTCTTTGTTACCATTTAAAGTAAATTGTATTTATTAAAATTGTAAAATTGTATTATTCAAACAATTCAATAGAAAATTGCTGATGATGATTTTTTTAAAAAATCGAAACATGTCCAATTCAATAGTATAACTTGAATTTGGCAAGGAATCAATAGACATGGAAGTTTTATTTATGTCTTATCAGTTCCTGTTCGAAAATATTTTCTGAATAGATATATTAAATGGGACAGTAAGCATACTGTTATTAATAATTAAATATACCGGGAGTTATGATTTGAAAATATTTGGATGGGATTTGTAAATTGGTATATGTTCTTGTATATTTTACTAATACTATTTGGATTTTTTTGTTATCAGAAAATATCACTTTGGTGACTAGATTCAATTATTCTTTATATAAAAGGTTCGCAGTTATTCAAATAAAATATACTCTTTATTGGGATTCTACTAATAAAACTCAGACAACATTTTCAAAACTGTCACGTTTTCAATAAGTTATTTTATTATTGTCAAATCTTTCATACAGATCCACTTTATATTCAAATTCTACCAAATAAACCCACTGAATGAGGACCACACAAAAATATTTATAATAAATTAATTATTACTTTTCTTTTTGGCTAAGATTTTTTCTGTGATTATCATTCATACCATCTATTTAAAATCTAAAATGATTCTATTAAACTATTATTGTGAACTTTATTATTTCATCATCATAATATAAATAAAATTTATCTATAATTCCTCTAATTAACAGTAATAATAATGCTTATAATAATCAAATTTTATTTTTTAATGAATGATTTAAAATATATTATTTAAGAATTGATAAATAAAAGTTTCATTGAAAACTAAACATATACTGTTTTTACTTGTGTTTTGAAATCAGTCATGTATGTCATCAATTAAATTTAATAAATTTAAATAAGAAGACTAAAGATAATCGTTAAATACAAATCTTTGATACCAAATCTAATCTTGAACTCCAATAGTAAAGCAAGTAAATGTACTTCTTGGAATTACAGACAATTTAAAACACCAATGAATTAAATTTTCTTTCTTAACTCAATACATGTTTTAAATAGTTTTCCTATAAAAACTAACAAACTAATTTCTTTAAATACTTTAAAAAAAGCACTAAAGTTTAATTTACAATGAACGGTTCAAAGGGAAAACATCAAATTCGACTTTTGTCCAGGAGAATAACTTTATAGTTTCAATTCAATATTATTTCGATTATCAATACTTCAATATTATGGTACATTTTATATACACCTTATTTCAACTACTAAAAATTTATTCGATGATGTTTGATTCAGGATTAGACATCATAATTTCACACAAAATTTTATTTATGAAAACTACATGCAAATTTAAACAAATTTCTTCTCAGTAATCCAATTTAATCATTTCACCAAAACCCATTTATTAAATTTTCTTTAAAATCAAATTTCATCTTTTGTATAAATGTATAAAAATTTCACTATTAAATTTATCTCAGAAATTTACTACTTTTGTTAACTTTAAATTTAATTTCTTTCAAAATAATTTCCTTCTACACATTTTTACCCGATTTATTGTTATTTAAAATCAGTTTAATTCCTTTCTTATTGTAAATTTTATAGTAAATTTTTTCTTTTTTAAAAACATGTCGGTTTTAATTAATCCAAACTTTATTAACTAACGATTTTTGTTTATTTTAATTATTATACAGTGTTTTAGTTTTAAAAATTTTATATATTTTTTTAAATTTTAACGTAATTATTTAATTTTTTTTAGAATTTTAAATTAAAAATTTTTTTACATTATTTGGCGAATTGAAAATTTTAATTAATTACTCATAAAGCCATTGTTTATTGATTATTTTGTACATTATTATAATTATCATTTATTAGCTACTAAAACCAGACTGTCATGTTACTTTAGAAATAAACTGTATAAGTATTGATAAAATCGATATAATTTGATATTCTAATGCCACCTGGAGAATACCTTCACAATGGTAAGCGTCCAGTTTGTGTTTAAAGTTATCCAAAATAATACATTATAATTATACTACGTTTTTTGACTAAATTTCTATTATTTTAAGTATGAAAAATAATCTCAATAGATTAATGGGAATTGATTCAAACATATTTTTCATTTTTATTTCTGAAATGATTTAGCTAACTATGTCGAGTAAATATATTAAAAATCGGAAATCGTTGTATTAAATCTAAATATGACAAACATCATCTCTCAAAAAAGTTTGAAAATGTTTTTACTTTTTTTAACAGAATATATAATACATATAACACAAAGTAGTTAAAGATTTTGTTGGACATAATTTTCTATTAAAGACAACCACCAAATTTGAAACAAATCTGTATTTTAAATGACGTTTCACGATTAAGGAATCTCCATCGATTATCATTAACAATTATTTCAAAATGTTTTTTTAGAAAAATCAATAAAAAAATAAAAATTTATTTTAAATTAAATGGCGTAAGCTTTACAATCAAAGCTGTAATAAGATCATGGGATATTATGACTTTGCATATAAAAATATCATAATGAAACACCGAGAACGTTTATCATCTGAACTGTTAATATGAATAAAACAAATATCTTCTATTAGCAATAAATATTAAAACTATAGGTTCGAATAGAGTTCATCAATGATGCTGTCGACACACGGAGACAAATGACTGAAGAACACGGATTCTATCATTGACATTTCCAGTTTGAACAGATTGTCCAGCAGCTGGTCGAACAATTTGTGATACTCGTCTGACCGACACCCCAATGTCGGTTTCAAAAGTTCTATATTTTTTTTCTTGATATCTTCGTGATTATCTGTAAATTTATAAAAAAATCCAATATTAATCGATTAGTTAATAATTTTTACTATCATATTTTATATCTAATCACAAATTCGTTTGAAGTAAACCTTATATATTATAAAATTCTAAAATAATTAATGAAAGATCAAAAAATATTCACTTGATAATATTCATGCCAAAAAAATCACACTTAATAAAGAAAACTATTTCTTTTAATTAATAATCGCCCTAAATTATAAATAAAATATAAATTCGCCTATCTGTATATGAAATATCATTTTATATGTTTTCACTTGAAAAGAAAATTATTAGTAAAATATGATTAAACGATTCCAAAAGTCACAATTAGAAATCCCAATAGACGAGTATTTGTCTATAATTATTAGAACAAACTAGTTATTAATTATAGACTAAATTCATTTCTTCGAATACAAAATTCTGAAATTTTTTATTAAAAATAGCAGGAAATGTTGTTCTTATTTTGTTTTTTCTATAAACGCTAAGAAATATTAATAGTTGATTCTGTTAGCAGGCTTTTGCTGGAGAATAGACAATTTTTGTCTGTTTCTAAAAATAAATTTTGGTTGCCTAGCAGTTTGTTTTTGTCTTATCAATTTGAAAAAAGAACATGTAGAAATTATATTCTTAAATTGTCTTTGTCATACAACAATAGATATTTAAGAACACTTTTAGAGAGTTTTGTGTTCCTGGTTTTCTATAAATTGTTTTCAATTATGTTTTTCATGAAATATTTCAGTTAGATTAACAACTAAGAATTTTAATGAAATTTAATCGATTTATAAAATGATAATAAATGATTATAATCAATATAAATAATATCGTCAAATTTTTATTATAAAATTTATGATATATATATATATATATATAT
>MQRK01181981.1:29802-41738 GCA_001938485.1 Girardia tigrina
ATATATATATATATATATATATATTTACCGAGTTGGTATTACTGAACATTTTTGGAATAGCTATTGTCAATAAAATCAATAAACAAAGTACAAATTTGTTACTAATAAAAGTAAACTGATATGCATAAATGTTTTTATTGACTAATAATTATAATTTTGTCATGATCAAATCCAAATTATCGGTGTTTACAAAATTAAAAAACGAGGATGAAACCAGCCTCAAACTTTTTTTACATTTAAAATATTTATTAATCTTGAACAAGGAAATTAAAATAAAAAACAAGATAATTTTTTCATTTAAATTTTTAAAAATTTTAAATGTTGACTAAAACCAAATTCAAAATCAATTTAATCAATTAAAATTTTAATCAATTGTTTTTTATTTTATTAAATTTCGAAAAAAACAATTCTAAAAAATGAGTATAATTAAACAAATGATTTTTGTTTTAATTTCCAAGTTCGGAATTTTCCCGCCGTTTGTTTTCAAATAAAAAGATATTAGAAAACTAATTTCATTAAAATAATTCTCAATAATAATAAAAAAAAACCAAAAAAAAATTTGTACCCGTAAATAAAATTGCAATTCTCAGCAATTCAAACAGATTATGATTCAATTTCAACGAGATCATTTGAGTAATTACGATTTCCAAATCGTTCGTAAAGACTTTTGTTAATCGAAATAACTTTTTGAAATTACCGTTCTTTTCGGTTTTATCGTAATCTTTAATAAAGAGACCCAAAATCGATTTCGTGTTTCTTTCATTGTTACCGATAAATTCGACGAGATAAGTAACGAAAATTAAATGCCATGATTGTTTCAATATTCGAATTCTGTCGATGTCTGGCAATTGGAGAACGTTGAGGAGCATGGATTCGCTCGACCGGTTCGGTTTCATTAACAGAACCGTGTTCTTCAACCATTCGATGATCTGTTGGTTTGGGTGAATGTTTTGGGATGCTTTGATATTATTAATATTATTGGTATTAATGGTCGTATTATTGTTCCGTTTATCGGCGCTACTGAAATTCTGTTTCGATTTGTAATAAGGATGAAATCTTTGAGTTTGGGGGGCCGAAGAAGGTCGTAATGAAGTCGATTTCGATGAAAGCGACTTGGCCGATGATTCGAGACTCGAGCTGTTCGGTCGGTCGTTAATGATCAGGGATTTCGATAATGAATTCATATCGATATTGTGATTGTTGTCGAGTTGTAATGTTTGTTGGCGATTCTTTTTCAACAAATTGTAGAGAATACCTTGATCGAGTGGTTTATCATTGTTGTTTTGAAGTTGATGTTGGTGAAGTTGATGGTTTTCTATTTGATATTGACATTTTCCCAGTTTCATTCTTTCGAAATTGGAATGTTTAATACCGTTCGTGTAACAGCCATTGGAAAGATTAAGATCCGTATTTTTTAACGCTTCAGCTCCGATTCTAGTAAAATGAAAAAATAGTTACAAAATCAATAATAATTATATTATATAAAATTATCTCACCTTAAAATAAACATTTGTTTTGTTAATATGGATTGAATAAATAAAATAATTTTAAAGCCAATAAAAATAAGAATCTCTGACCAGAAAAAATAAGATATAATACTCAATATTTAAATATATATATTCAATGCGACGAATATGTTATCATTTGATAACAAGTTATTGAATTTAATGTATATTTATATTCAAAAATATGCTCCAAATAAAAGTACAATCAAGGACATTGCAGACAAACAAGTTTGTGTGTCAAACAACTATGCAATAACTGAATTACTCTACTATGGCCTACTTATGATCGTTGAAATGTGGTGTGTTGAAATGTCTTATTCTGTGTTTGTGTGTTTTCTAATATCTCTACATGGTATTGTGCATTACGTAGACATACAGAGTTTTGCATTCAATTTTTATAACATGTCTCTATGACTGATACACTCTTTATTTAGATCAAGAAATCCGGTGTATGTTGTTGTTTTGGTAAACAGAGCTTTGTCGGAAAAAAGACTGAGTAGATTAGTGTATACGTTCTCTGACTGTCTAATTTCTAGGTTTGTGTCCAATAATTATTTTTCTTAAATCAATTCTCATTGGTTGGTAATTATTTAGATTTTTCCAGACTACTTTTGTACTTTTACATGTGTTGTGTATTGCTTGAATCGATTTATGCCAATTAATGAATGTTTCTATTAAAAATACAGTAGTAGATATTTTTTCATCTATATAAATCATAAAAGAAAAGCTGTTTTTCTATAGGTTAATGGAGAACATAAAATGTATTCATATTTAAAAAAATAATCGAAGTAAAATTTCAACACGATAAATTGTGTTGAAAAAAATCCATAAATCAAAGATTTTCTTTAATAATAATTGACATAATAATTTATTTGTTTTTTAAATATGAAATAAATCTTTTAAAATATTATTAAATACAATGAATCAATATATTGCAAAATTCTTTTAACATTATCTTATTTTCATATTTTTGGAGAGACAATATAAAGTGATGCTTAAGACTATAAAGAAAATATGATGGTAAATCCCTATTAAATATATAAATTATAATAATTCAATGTTTTTGGTAAGAATACAAGTAAGAATTTAAGTATTTAAATTTAAAATCATTAAAATAATTAAATTACCTATTTTAGTCTCAATAAAAAACTTATTATTTTGAAAATAAGCTGATCTATCTGGTTATGTTGCGTTGGGTAATTAAATTGTGAATAACAAAAATTTTTTTATTTTATATAATTTCATATTGTTGCATTTAATATAAATAAGGAATTATTTAAATCAATATTCAATTTTCCTTGTAGAGCAAGCCTCAATTTTCCATATTTTTTTTCAAACGAGAGATAAAAAATGTTGATTAAGCACAAAACAATCCTCACTTTATGTGTAAGTCATGCAAGTCATTATTATTAACTCTAAATTTAGAAGATCCAGGGATTACCAGATACTTCCAATATAACCTTAAATTTAACATTAAATTCGTCAAAATAATCATTATGTTTTCAGAAATCATAAGTTAAATGTGAATTCCATAATTTTATAAGTTTCTGCAGTTTTTGAGTTAACATTCTGAAATAAATTAAGAAAATTACAATTCTCATTTTAAAGGCAAATTTGAAAAAAATATCTGGATTACACACAGATAAAGCAAATTGTTAATACGATTTTTTATGAACAAAACTCTAATTATTATAATATGCCTTATAGATTTTATGTGACTGTTCTTCTATCATAGCCATCTGACCATTTTTTATGAAATTTGTTTGTAAAAGTGTAAACATACCTGATTCATTATCGGTGACATTAATATTATGAAGTGGTAAACGAAGACCACCTACCAATCCGATACATTAAGACAATGCTACAATTAAGAATAACTATGGAAATTTTAGAATTTAAATATAAATCACAGTTCATACATGTAATCTTTGCGATGTAATGTGATTGATAGAACATCGTTAGGGGATTGTCGTAGTATCTATGATATACAGTATCATAACTAATCAATATGTGGTACATATGAAGACATGTACCAGCTCCACCAAACTCCCGAAAAAAACTTTTGATTAAGGTTAGACAATGTACATATGGTAAACGAAGACAGTGTACCAAGTACTCTAGGTAATAGTTAAGGTCTATAAAATTATTTCACTTTTTACCGTCATATGTTTCATTAAATAAAATTAGATATGTTAAAAGCTGAAATTACACAATTGATTTTTATTATAACTAGATTTATTTTCACAACTTTTAATATTACTTTCACTGATGATCATTTATAACATAATGATCTTCCAAAATCCGATAACATAAATTAATTACTATTAATTATATTTTTGATGATATTATATTTTATATTATTGTGATTCCAAACCAAATGTAGTTGAGAAATCAGTAATATTTTTCCAAATTTTCCAGAATAATAAATTCAAAGGCTTTAATTTTAGTTCATCATTCGGTTTAATTGTTTACAGAAAATAAATTCTATATGCATAAAGTTTTCGACTTTTATGGACGACTTTGTGAATAATTGATCATATAATTCGTAGTTGAACAGAAGCGATACTTATTGACTTTGGTTATGAGAAAATGATTTTTGAGTTCATATTGAGTGTCATCTTTATATGTCCTTGGCCTTCTTATTCATTGATTTGTAGTCCACATAAATTACTTGTCATTAGTGAATGAACGGATTTAATGAAGCTTGCAAAAAAAGATAATAATAACATTGCGTTATTATAATATAAGAAATTCAAAGAACAAGATTAAAAAATTATTGACAAAGCTATTCATCAATAGGGTGGATATAAAAGTGTTATTTGTTAAAAAATTAAAAATATGAAAAAAAACAAAAGCTATTCCATTTCGTGATCTGACAAGTTACGTGGTGTGCTCAATAAGTAGTGAGCCTAACATAGAAATAATATTCTGATTCCAATGAATTTTTCTTCATAACAAGCAAGTTATTAAGGTAATATTTGTGATATTTGTTTTAATCTTTTATTTGTGTTTAGGTTAGAGAGCGCATAAATTCGAAAATGTCATTGGAAAACGTCTAATATCGAAGCGTTATTCGTTTCTTGTTAATGAAAGGGAAAAGCCACGAAGAAATATTGTGGAGCTTAGTTCTGTTTATGGCGAAGAGAGTCCATCCATATCTACTGTCAAACGATGGTTCAACCATTTTCGAGATGGTCGAACGTCTGTTTTAGATGAAGAAAAACCAGGTAGGCCACGTGAAATTGGCGAAGAAATAGTGAAAAAACTCAAGAAAATCGTGTAGTGTAAGCGACAAATCACCACCAGAGAACTGACAATGCGATTAAATGTCAGCACAGGTACCATACAATCACTGCTTGCGGAAACTGGAATTAGAAAATTGTGTTCACGCTTCGTGCCATAGTTTTTAACAGCAGACATGAATGATCGACGATTGATGTGCTGCCTGGAAAACTTAACATCTATGAACGTATTGGAGACCGCTTCTTACAGAATATTATGATAATGGATGAAACACCACTTGCCCTTTATGTCCCAGAATCAAGACGTGAGTCTCAAGAGTGGAAGCTGCCCGGGGAAGGGTGTTCGAAGAAGATGCGATCATCAACCTCTCACAAAAAAGCTCTCATGCTCACTACTTTTTGGGATGCAAATGGAATTATCCTTGCTGATTTTGCGGAAGCTGGTGTTCGTATCAACAGTGAATACTACCCCGGCTCGTGCTACAGGCCAGAAAGCTGAGAAGGAAGAGCAGAGTTTGTGAGTTATATTATTTGCACGACAATGCACCCATCCACACAAGTGTCATCAATGTCATCAATTGAAGGTTGTGGCATCACCCTGCTGTCACACCATCCATACAGCCCGGATCTGGCGCCATTCGATTATCATCTCTTCAACCAACTCAAGCGAGCTCTCAGGGGACAACATTTTGCTACGAAAGAAGACTTGAAGGATGTAATCTCAAATTTCTTGGCTCAACAGCCACCGAAATTCTTCGAAAAAGCATTTCTGGACCTTGCTGTGCGCTGGAAAAAATGTGTTGGTGTGAATGAAGATTTCTTTGAGAAATGATACCTTTATAACTTGCTTGTTATGAAAAATAAATTTCATTGGAATTGGATTATTATTTTTATGTTAGGCTCACTACTTATTGAGCGCACCACGTAACTAGTCACACGTCAGATAAAATATCAAATTAGTTAACTAAGTTTATAAAAATTTTGATAATTATCCCACTTTCTGCACCCAAAAATACATATAACCGTAATAATACATCTTATATTGACACCAATAACATGCTTGTTGAGTCAGGATACATTTTATCAGTTTCTTATTTGGAGAGTTTTAAAACTTTTAAGTCGTTAATTTTTAAAAATGTGATTTCCAATTCAAAGAATTTAAAAATTATTTCTCAATTTTATAAAATACGCGATATGTGTAATAATAAAATTATTGTTTCGATATCATTTCTAAATACACACGCATACTCACTTATCAAAGAGCATAGAAAATTTGGCAATGGGGAATAACTACTGAACGTAATTTTAATTGTTAGAAGAAAACAGAAATTAATAATTTTCAAATTCTAAACTATCCAGCTTTATTAATTGACCTAAATATGATTATTCAGAGTCACGTTAAACTTCCTTTTAGACATCCTTAAAGTTAACATAATTTATTAAATAATAAATACTTTAAAAGCTGCAAAACAAATGTTATTTTTTTCGAAGATAGCATTGGGTATTTCAACTGAAATCAATAACAAAAAATTCAAAAAACAACATCCTGATTTTTCTATAATGGTGCACTTTAAATTAAAATTTATTTAACTATTAACCATTGTGAGGAATATTTGGTGTATAATTGTTTTTTGTAGTGTTTGCATGTTTAAATGTTGTATGTTGATTTGGGATTTTGCCTCTCCTAATTAGATGGATTATCAATATTTAATATTTTATAATCTGAAACTAATTTATTTAAATTTAGATTTAATATTCAAATTTTTAGTTTTTATTATTGCAACTTTAAATAATTTTAATGATTTTATTTTTGTAAATTTTTATATAATTAAAATCAAATTAATGTTTAAAAATGTCTATAAAAATATTTTATTTTAGCCAATCAAATTTAAATTATATATTTTTAAAATAATCTTATCAAGTGTAGTTCAGATTATAATGGGAGATATTGAAAATTGATTAATGGATTCTAGTGAAAGCAATAATATTGATCATCATAAAGATGATAAAATTTGTGAATGTAATAAATGTTCTGTCAAATGTGTGAGTTCTCTTAACAACCATAACTATTAACCATAATAGTTAATTAACCATTTAACTATTAACTAAGACCAATGACGCTGGTGCAAGGGAATTTGAAAATTTACTGGGTTAGATGAAGTAAATCTTGTGGTTAATTTATTTTACACGTCTGAATTCTTGTATGCTTATTTGTCTTTCCTACTACCATTTATGGGTTAAAAATAAACAAAAATAAATAAATTTGAACATTTTATAGTTTTTACCCAAACTGAGCCGGTTCTGACTGCGTTATGTAAATATAAAAAATAAATTTTTTAGACAAGTTTACTTGAAATAATTTAAGAAATTCTGTTTTGAAAATATTAATTATTCAAAAATGTGCATTTCTTTAAGGGTAATTAAAAAAATATGAAGTGGGAGAAAAATTTTAAAAATAGTTACATGATTTTAGACATTTATTAGAACTAAATTCCTCAATAAATATTTTACAAACGAAATACTTTACAATAAAATCGGTGTACAATTTCTGTCCAGTATCAGTTAAAAAATTTTACTGTCAATTTTTAAGAATTAATTTTCGACACAATTTCTCGAAAATTATATATTTGAAAACTTAAAAAAAATATTGTATCAATTCTTTGTCGGAAATGATCAAAGTTCGATCGAAATTCGTTTAACAATTTATAAACAAAAATTATTATCCTTTTATTTTATGATGCACGAGTTGAAAATACGACTTCGCGTCGAAATAGCTTTTTGTTAGATGTATATTATAATTTAGTTTGTTGGGTAAAGGTTACTGACCATTTGATTTTAAAACAATTGGTTTTATTTGACATCATTAAATTAAATGTATTTCAATAAATCATTTTTGAATATTATGAATATTAGCTTAAATTATTTATCGATTGATCAATAATTCTTTTCAAAATAGCGAACAAAGAAAACATTACACCATAATAATCATTTATTAAATTCACTTCATGTTTCATTGTAAATATAACGACTTCAGGTGCTTGGTCCATTGTGAAAGCGAAAAGTATAACAACAAAAATATTATTCCGTATTAAATTAAATAATTTTTTTAATAGATTTAACACCTGAAAACGTTCCATTTAAAACGAAACATTTAATAAATAATTATAATAGTAATATTTTTTTCTTAAATTATTTGTTTAACTGATCATATTTCATTATTTTAAACAAGTCAATTGATCAAAATTCAGCTTTAAAGTTACTTAGACTACGATTTGATCTCTTTAAAGTCTTGAATCGTATTTTCTTTAATTTACAAAGAAATCAAATTATTAATAATAAATTTGAAATGTTAATTTAAAAAAAATATGAAATTACTATCGGTTTTAAAATTTATTGTAGCGGATGGAACACGGAAGGTTTAAGAAGAGCAGCTGCAAATAGAGAGCAATGGCGAAGACTTGTGTACTATTGGATGCACCCACGGCCCAACAGCTAAGATCCAAAAGAAAAGAAGAGAATTAAAAATTCTAATGAGAAATCCTTTAGAATTCATTTTGAAAACTTTTTCTTCATTACTTTGCTAAAAACATTAAATTACTTATTCCAATTTATTAAAATAATTGCAATTAGCTATAACTCAAAATAATTCTTTAGTCAACTTGAGTCTTTTGACGTTTTTAAACATCTGATCATACAAAACACAAAATTCACAAAATATCCGCCAGTAATGTGTTTGATCACCTTTTAATACACAAATTAAATGAATTATTATTATTTTTAAATGAACAATGTTTAAACTATATATAAAGAAAAATAAATAATTCCACGAAAGTACTAGTTTTGTTTTTTGTTTACCAATTTGTTGAACTATTAAGGCTTTATTGCTAAAATTTTTCTTTTTTCGTTCAAACTTATCAAAACTCATATGTAATTATAATGTTAAGTCAATTGTTATATGGAAAACAAAAGTATATTATTCATGAGTTGCAAAAATTTGTTGAGGACATTTATTAAAAAAATTAAAATTTCTTCAAAACAATTGATGTGTTTAAAAAATATATTATTTATATTAGATGTCAGTATAATGAAAGTATGAATAAATTGATGGATTTATTACATTAAAATGGGTATTCTAAATCGATAGTACAAAGATTAACTTGAGAAACCATGGGGAAAATAACTATATATATATTTATATATTTTTAGCAAAGATATTATAAATTTGGGATTTTTTAAAGATACCTTTTTCTAAGAGTTTCCAAAAATTCAAAAATTTGGTTATATAATTTGACAAAGATAATTTATTAAACCTTAAAATCCTTTCTAAGTAACATAACATAATAATGTTTAGCAGAAAACCAGTCCTAACGGTTTACGTTCCAATTTAGTGTACCAGTTAAAATGTAAAGGGTGTAATGCCACGTACATCTGAGAGACATATCGTCATCTCTGTAAACGAATCCCGGAATAAATTCGAAAAGAGGGTGAGAGTTACATTCCTCAACATGTAAAGAAATGTTTAGATAGTGAAGTAGATTTAAGTAATTAAAAACATTTGGGTTCACAATTTGATTTTTAATGGGAGAAGATGATGTCTGAAGCACTGATGATTAAGACTCTTGATCCAAATATTCTGCGGTTTTAGTGATGATGAAATGATTACGTCTTTTTGTATATCGTATTGATTTAGTTTTAAACCGATAATTACTGTTGATCCGTCGAAATTAAGCGCAATAAATTTTAATGATTGTTTTTAGTCTTTTAAAGAAAACATATCATCTTTTTAAAAATATTTTTATATTATTTATGTTTTATAATGTTAATTAATTTTTATTTACAATTTTTGATAGTTTTGTTTATTTTTATTAACACGAATAAAAAATAAAGATATTATTTTATTTGTTTTTTTTTATAAAAAAAAGATGAAGAAAAAAAGACAAAAAATCAAAAAATTCAAAAAACACAAAACAAACCCGAAGGAAATTATTAATCAAGACCATAGTTAATAAAAAAGAATCATGAGAAGATGAGACTATATATTTTACATTTTATTTAAAATAACATTAAAAACATTAAAAAAAGGGGCTTATCATATTTTTAAAAAATAAAGATTGCGGGTTCATTCTTTTGCTTGGAAAAAAGAAATCATTTGATTTTAAAATGATAAATACTTTTCGGGAAGAAAATCGGAAGAAACCGTAGAAAAGAAGCCATGAAAAAGGTAAATTTATATGTAATTTGAACAAAAAGAAAGAATGAAATCGCTAAATATATAATCTTTTTGTATTGATTATTGACGTGAGAAGACAAAGAAAAGAGAAAAAAATAAAATATTGAAGATATTAAAAAACTCTAGAATTAAATTATTTGAAAGTAGTAACACAGTTCATTTATTTTATACATTTATTTTATACATATTCGTTTTAAGTTAATTTAAAATTGTATAATTTTTCTATATGTAAAACTTTTTTCTTATTTTTTATTGTTATTGTATAAATATTATTTCCATAAGGATTGGGAAGTATCCAAATAAAAAATAAATTTTGCGTATTGTGTTACAGTTATAAAATATAATTTATCGGTCTAAAATTATAATTTATGAAAATAATAAATTTAAAATTAAATTAACATAACTTGTAATAATAATATATTTATCCCCCATACATAAAAATTATGATAATTTCATTTTAATTATTGTGAGGAGTTAGTTGAAAATTCATCGAGTACGGAACGGTCGAAACTTTTGGGACCAGTCTAAAATGTTCCAGTTAACATAATTTCGAGTTATCCATACTCAACTGTATATATTCTTTTTAAGGGCAATTATTTTAGGACTACGAAAAACTTTGACTAAAAACAAAAATTGAGGTAAACGAGTTTGAGTATTCCTTACTCGTTTGTATTTAGAAAATTTAAATTCAATACTATAATTTCAAAAATTAAAAAAATTAACTAAATTCCAAAATTCCAAAACCATATATAAAATTTGTCTACCATCCGTCCACCATATTTTTAACAGTCTCTTACTGATGGGGCATTACTTACATTAATTGTTATTTATAATACTTATTTATAATTATTAAAATTCAAATTTTAATTTGCATAGAATAATAAATTGCTATACAAGATTAATTGACAAAAAATCAATAAAAATATAGAAACCTTAAAAATCTCTGTAATTACTGAAAAGAATCAAAATGAATCCATAATAAAAACAAAAGAAAAAGAAAGAAAGAAGGCAAAAGAAAATAAGAAACTTTTTCGCCAAGACAAAGACATATTTCTTTTTGACAATAAATCCAAAACTATCCCATCTTATTCCAAAAATAAACCTTAATTTCAGCTTGAACAGATTGTGATCATTTTCTGTCAATAACAATCAACCAATCACTAATCTATTTATTAACAAGATATCTTTCCCGTTTTATTTCGTCCCATTATTTCGAAGGGATATTATATATATATATATATATATTACAACATAAAAATTTTCATTCTCTACGTATATTTTTACAACAAGGTTCATGAAATTATAAAGTTTAGTTAGCCTTGTTTTTACAATAATATATTCAATGCATGAAGAGATAAATTAGTTATTAATAAGGAACCAAAAAGTTATTTGTTAAGTTTTATGAAAAATTCATTACGAGAGTCCTTTGAAAATTTTGCGAAACGAGGGACAGATGTAAGCATCAGTTCAAATAAAACATGTAATATTTGATACTATTAGGTGTATAACTTAGTTTTTTGGATTTTTTTGCAGAACAGACAAGTTTATTTATATGACATAATAAGTTTTACTCTAATCAAAATATTTTACATCGTTAATTATGACTTTCGACCATCTTTCAGGCAAATTATGAATTCCATCGAAAAAAAAGTTTTGGTCTTTTGATGCGATCCATTGTTCCAGTCATTTTTTTATATGTTCCTGGTGTCTGAAGTGCTGGTCCCGAAGAGCGCTTTGCATTGATCGGAACAGATGATAATCTGATGGAGCACAATCTGGTGAATAGGCAGCATGCGGCAGAATTTCTCATTTAAGTGCTTCCAACGTGTTTTTTACGTGTTTTGCGACATGTGGCAGAGCATTGTCATGGAGCAAAATCACTGTGCGCTGTTTGTTGGCTGGAATAGGACGTTTTTCCTTCAATGCATCGTTCAATTTCATTAACTGTTGTTGGTAACG
>MQRK01182003.1:8241-18568 GCA_001938485.1 Girardia tigrina
CAATTAGTGTGGGTAAAACCGGAAAACAGTACACCATGTACACAGCAATGGGCCAAGGGTGTTGTCGTGAAGAGAATAGATCAAAGGAAATATTTAGTAAATTGCAACGGATTTTGCGGTCCAAGACATATCGCAGACATTCGACCCAGACAGCCTGACTTGGTTGAAAATTCCAAGTCATACTATATGAATGTGGAGGAAACTGCATCACTACCAGACAATCAAATACAAGAAGAACAATCATTGAACAGTAGGCCTAGAAGAGAAAGACGAAGAGCGTCTTATCTAAATGATTACATTGTGGATTCAGATTCTTCTGTGGACGAATCTGGTGGGAGTGTTGGATATTAGATATTTTGATTATTTCAAATATTTAATATATGCTTTTTTGATAAATATTTTGTTTGAATATTATCAATTAAACATTGTTTTTGAAAATAAACTTTTCGTGTGTTACAATATTAATAAATTTTGGTGTTAAAAAATGAATTCTGATATTGATGTTGCAACAACTTCTCACAACACATAAAATGAAAATTGTCAATATTACGATTTTGTAACTATAATTTTAAAATAATTATAAGGTCATTGTTTTACAACCTTAAGAATATCAGAATCGCCAACTTTTTCTGTTACCGGGATTTTACTTAAATAAATACATGCTCTTGTATTTAGTATTTATGTTTTTAAGTGTTCCGCTTTGTCCCCAAAAAAGGCACATGTGCTTATTTTTGGAAACTGCCATATTTACATCGAAATTGATTAATTATTTTTTAATCAATTCATGTGGAAGTAAAATTTAGCGCAGGTGCGCTTCTTTTTGGGTGCGTTTATTTTCGGGAAATCCCGGTACTTCTATCCAGATTTCACTTAGCATACTTTATTTAAATTATTATTGGATTAACCGTAGCGAATAACTGAGTGAGGAAGACTCTTCGTTTGAGCACAAATACTTTAGGATGATTATTCTATTTGTTTATTGATCCAAATCGACAGTAATAAATGGACTTTTAATATTTATAACCGTATAAAAATCACGCTTTTGTTTCCACTGGGTCTTTTCGTGATAACATTGCTCCAATCTATCAAGATTTGAACTTGACTAAGTCTTCCAAAATAAGGATAATCCAAAATTGGCATTTAAATCGTTTTTTATTTTAATTTTTGAAAAGCTTTATAACATTTCTTTGTCTAAATTAATTGATTGTCTTTTCTTATTAGGCAAAAAGGTTCCAAAAATTTTGAATATGTCCATAATAAATTTCTTGTAATAATTACTCAACTCAATATTTTCTGAATTATTCATATTTTATTTATATTTTTAATAAGTTACTTGAATCAATCAATATTTGAAAATTTCATTGGTTAAATATTCTTCTAATAAATATTACTTTTTAAGCGATTTTTTTTATTAAAAAATTTAAAAATTCGAAATTTAAATAAATAAAATTTTTTATTTACAATTTAATTATTTTAAATTAAATATTTAAGTCATCTGAAATAATAAGAGTCAAAAATCCATCACCAGGGGAGAAGAAACATTATTCGATAAACAACAATCATATACAAACCATAAAATATTATAAAATATTCCCCACAGTAACAAATTTCCCTATTGAAAATAAATTATAAACATGAAGGGAAAAGTCAGTTAATGAAATTATATGTTAAGAAATTGATAAACTTGTTTGAACCTTTGATACTTGACAAGACAACCTTTTGAACAGATACCCACAAACACTAACAATGTACATACACAGAATCTTGATTTTTATAAAATTAAAAGAAATATAAATATTATAATTTCTATAATATTTAACTTGTATGGGTGAATTTTTTAATATTTAATTTTTATTATTGTCAAAACTTTAATATTTTTTATATGTTAATTAATTCCTTAATTGTTAATTCTAATTAATATTTGTTATATTTAGTTGAAAACTGTTCCTAAATGTATAATTAAATTAAAATTAATTAAAGAAGACTTTGATATATTCAGTTAAGTTTATTATTTTTTTTATTACAATTTCAATGCCTCACAATTTTGATGAATAAAGTCGAACATTCTACTAACAAATTTTTAACATTTCCCTTAAAGTTTTGTAATTATTTTATTTATAATTATTTGAATATCATTTTTTTCAGTAATTGTTTAACTTAAATTTCCAATAAAATTGTAAATTCTTTGAGGTTAATAAAATCTGATAATTATTTTGGTCACTCTTATTCAAATTTGGAATTCATTAAATTCATATTTTATAATAACTTTTTAAAAAACAAATTCCTAGACTAAAAATAAGCAGTTAGAATCGAGATGTGTTTCATTGTTTTTGGGGTTTTAAATGTTATTTGGCAACGATTTAAAAAGTTTATATTAATTTTTCCAACCATATGGATTAAAATATATAATGGGTTGAGTATATATATATATATTGAGTATATATAATGAAATCTCCGATATTCTAATGGCGAAAGAAATAAATTTAACTGTTTTATGCTATTGGATGAAGCTTGATGATTGAGAATGGATGGATTTAAGAAAATATTTGGAATCCCATGTTCAGTTTTGAAAGATCTACTCCGACAGAAAAGAAAGGTTTTTGAGAATGGTGGATGATAAAGAATTTCTAAGTCTATTGCTTGTGATTTTAACAAATTTGTTTTTACAACATATGTCCGAGTATTATGTTGAAAAAAATTATATGATGTCTAGTGAATTTCTATCTTTATTATTTTTTTTGATGAAAATCTGATTTTGTAACATGGTCTACAGCTTCATAGACATCCAAATATGACGTCGAACGTTTCGATACACAAAAGGTTCACGTTTATGTCGAAAAAGCGACGATATATTTCGAAAAGTATATTCTGTGATTTTGTTTATGAATATTTGACTTTGTTAGAATTAAGATTATGCCTTAGTAAGTGAATTAATATGTGAACTTTGTGATGGATCTGATTCAATAACCACATTTAATTCATCGTTATTAACTTTTGGCTTCAGGTGGGCACGAGTCTAATTTTAAAGGTTAAAATCTCCTGGATGATACTTTATACCAATAATACAATGTGAGCTAGGTTATAAAATCAACGCTAAATACTTCTTTAATTTTACGAGCAACCACAGTGGAAATAATCCAAAGTAAAATGAACTAAAATAAACCAAATTCAATTCTTTTAATTGCGTTTGGAAAAATGAATTATGCACTTTTCCAAAAACGTTTGACAATTGACTATTCAAGAGATCAAAGTTATTGACTGTCAAATAAACAAAATTTATGGACTTAAATATAGAAAACATAAAAAAATTGATTGAGATTACAAATGTCTACTTATTAGAGAAGTAGTAAATGTTTAAAGTCGTACTGATAATTGTAAAATAACATATATATATATATATATATATATATATATATATATATATATATATATATAGATAGATAGATAGATAGATAGATAGATAGATAGATAGATAAATAGATAGATAAATAGATAGATAGATAGATAGATAGATAGATAGATAGATAGATAGATATATAGATAAACATTTTTAATCATTATTTATTTTTTCTGAGAATGACAGTTGATCGATCGAAATTTACCACTTTTTGCAATAAATCTTTAGAATAGTTTTTAAAATTTCCCCTCTTTTATTCATTATTAAGTTTAGGGAATCTTTAAATCTTTCCGAATAGGATTTATACTTTTAATCAGTGATCAAAGTTTAAGGTATTTTCGATTTTTCAAAGATTTAAATCTTAAAATTAAAATGATCTGATTTTAAACAATCATGAATTATATACCGATTATGTATCTATAAATCTGGCATGAATTAGGGTTTATGTTCTCCGGATTAGGGAGTTCAAACCGGTTATTTGTCCAATATTCGTCTATTCGGTTAATCGACTTTTTTGGATGAATAGTCGATTATTACAAAATAAAAAAAAATAATGGGAGCAATTTTTATATTACAATTAAATTTGAATAAAGATGGCAATTTTTTATTATAAACAAATAAACGCCATTTAGAAATATATTTCGTGATAATATATTTCGACGGTTTAACCGTCATCATCAGATCACTGATTATGTTCTTTTTTATTTGTTTTATAAAAGAAATGAATGATTATGTAATCAATTACGTAAGTCTAATCTAAAACTCTTAACAAATTAGTTGAGAATACTGTTTGAACATTGATTTTCGGACCACATGATCTTATCAACAATTCTTCACATGGCACTCTCTCCCAATAATTTTTAAAATGCTTGCACAAAATCTTAAAATCATTTATGCTCATATTACATTTACACGTTTTTTATGCTCAGCAATATTACTCTTTCCACCTTTTTTGACTCTTGGACTCTTTTGCAGAGATGAAGGGCAGTCTCTGATGTATATGGCATTGCACCCATTACATGTGTATTGATAAACAATGTCCGGACACAATCCTAAAGGAGTATGTGATTTATTGAAAAACATATTCTCAACTTTAAATGATTGAGAAATATGGAATATGGATACTATTTGGAATATGGATATTATTTGGAAAAATCCGTTAAATAAAAATTATTCGAATCTGTTGATATCTGATTGAATATTTTTTTTAATTTATTTAAAAATTAAACGAACTAAACACCAGTCTTTCAAAAGAAATGTTTGAAGCATTACATAGACGTGTCACTGAACGTCGTCAGATAAATTTGGTTTTTCTTTTGTATTTTTTACAAAACGGGAATTACCCAAATTGAATAAATTATTCTTATTCCCAAATCAAATATTCATCGAAAATTGCAGTAAAATCTGGGTGGAATAAAATATGGCATCTTTTATTTTTTAATTTCCAACATGAAAATGAAATAGAAGATGATGAAGTTCAAGGAAGTCCAGAGGGTCTTGAAGAAGTATTTACTTATATGGATATGCAATGTACAACAAATTCTTTATTATATATGCTACAGGAAAGACCTTTGAATATTGAAAGTGAATTAACCCTTTCCAGCCCAAATTATTATTTTTGAAAAAAAAATTTTTTATTGTTGATATGTTTGCTAAGAAACAAATGAGAATCGCGCTTTTTTTTGCATTCTAATATATGTAGTGTCATTAGAATTTTTAGGAACTATTACTATGTGTAGAATTTTAATTGGATAAAAGAGATAACTGTAATTTAATTTTTCAAATATGTTGCCATATGACAACAATCGGCTCGAAAGGGTAAAAAAATATTTTAAGCTACAAGATTGAGTTGTGAAAAGGTTAAGAAATTGTATGACGCTCTCATGACTATTCAACCGACTTATACAGCTAATGAGCAGACATTCTCTTTAGCTGATAATTTCCAAACAAAAAATCGAAATCATTTTTACAAGTAAATAAATATTTATACTAAACATTATCTTTTTAATTAATATCCTGTAAATATGCTAATAATATTCTTTCATTAAATATTTTACATCTAATACCACGACAAGGTAATGAAATTACTGAAAAAAATTCTTCGGGTAACCCGTTATTTGATGAAAAAATATTCGGTTAATCGGAAAATCAAATAACCGGTTAATTTGAACTCCCTACTTCAATACTTTTGCTCCAATACGGTGTACAAAACAAAGTAAAAAAATCTTTCACTCTCCAAATATATTGATAAGAAAATGGTATCCCAAATCTCACATTTTATGTTAAGTTGGTGGCGATTACACTTCATCAAAATATATTCCCTAAATAAATTTCGCATCTGAGAATGGCGTTATTCAAATTAATGATTCCAATTAATTATTATTAATTTCATTTCTTATAAATTTGTTAAGTAGTTTCCTTTAAGTATAAATAAATTTGTATTGAGTAAGATTTAAGGTTTTCAAAATAGAAATAGCTATTTTAAAAGTTTGGGAATTTTCGTTTGTAAGCATTTCTCATGTTAAGAGCACCGACACAATTACTATGCAAACATTCATTACTACTCCATTTAGAACAGTGGTGCGCAAACTTTTTGTCGTTAACATGCAAAGCAATAAATCTTCTGGTACCACGGCCGCATGAATTTCGAAGTGATTATTGGTCATGTGTAGCTGGCTTACCGATAATGTGGGTGTATATACAGACAAGACGCTATTGCCTACCATAAGCCATGAGAATGTACAAACATTTGATATATATGACCGCTTTATACATTAAAATTTTATGTTTAAATTTTAATTGATGTTTAAAAATTTAATTTAATGATGAAATTCATACACTTCTCCTCTGCCGCACAACGTTCCTAACTCGGCCGCAGGTTACGCACCTCTGATTTAGAGTTATCACAACTCTTGGAAGTTTTTTCACCATATGTTATTATTCTAATTAATGTTATTTTTGAATTTTTAATAATGATTTTTAGAACAAATTTCCTAATTTTTAAATAACATTTAGTATTATTTTAACTTTAAAATATTTCATAAAATTATATAAAAAATAATTAAACTAATTTTAAAATTATTCAAATCTCTAAAATGTCTTTAATTAAAACATTAAATAAGTTTATTTTATTTTGTGAAAAATATGACATATCAGAAATTATCCTATATTATTTTAAATTTAATTTCTTTCAGTTTATTAAATTATCATTAATTTTTAAAATGTAAATTCTGTTCGAATGATCAGTTATCGCTAATACAATAAAGCACCGAATTTTCAAATGCACAGTAGAATCACAATACCGTTCTCAGCACACTCAAAGAAACACACCACATCCATACACAATTTGAAATATTCCTCATAACTTACACATTAGATTGTATTAAAATTGTACATTGAAACTATTTTGATCCGTGATTCTTGATACGAATCTAACACGCTATTCAGGCCCCTTAAAATAATTTCTGCTTTTTCAAGCATTTTCATTTTTTATAATTATTTTTAATTATTACTACTGCAACGCTCTTTTGCAGGAGTTTTTCTCACGTTTTTATGTGGAGATAAATTGATGAATTATAAATGACATTTCTTTTAAATAGAGTGAAATTAATTGGGAAATTATAAAGAACAGATAATTATATTATTATTTTGGGCCTGGTCATTTTGTTTAAATCTTAAAATTTTTCTCTTCGTTTTTGAATGGATTCATCATTTATTTATAACTTAAATAGATTATTTTAATAATTCGGGCTCATCTTTCAAATAAAAATCAATCGATATTTATTTGTTTCACGTTTTTCCCTCTTGAATAATGTAATATTATTTTTATATTTATTAATTACAATTTAAATTTTCTAATTATTTTATGAAATTCTTGAAAATACGTTTTTATAAATAGGTACAAGTGTAAATACGAGGGTGCTTTGAAAAGTTTATCATATAAAAAGGAAATGAGAAATTTGTTTCTTAAATATTTTATTTTTCTACATAACCTCCTTTAAGATGAATGCATTTGATCCGACACTGATTCATAACACACTCATATGGGGGCGCTAATTGTCCTGATGGAAAAGGATCTGCTTCTTAGGCAGGCCTCATCTTTATTTATGATTTTTAATCAACTTTATCTAGTAGTTTAGTGCAATTCACCGTTTATTGTTTGGTTCTTTGGAAGATAGTTTATTAGTTATATTCATTTAGGATCCTAAAAGACTAATGCAATCACTTCCCCAATTGATTTCATGTGCATTACCTTTATTTAGTGATAAGAACTTTTATTCCTCCATAATTTTGATTGCCGTTTGGAGGACCAAATTTTCATCTATTGAAAAAATTCTTTGGATGAAATTGATTTTTTTTGGATTTAAACCGGTTTTGACTCTTGAGAAATTTTCATTATCTGAATATTTGGATCTATTATCCATATACACGACACTTATTTTGCTGTAAGTTTTAAAATCCCTAATTCTATATTAGCAATTACGGAGACTCTAATCCTACCCATATTGTTGTCTTTTTTTGATTATTTCAGGCGTTCTGGTAGTCTGTGAAGCAGACAATGAGACTGAGAAGGAAGAGTACAGTCATTAACTTGTATTATATCACGGTAATGTACCCATTTACAACACTCAACTGTCAATTTAATTAATTGAGGATTCTTTACTTCTTTGAACAATTCTTCTTTGTTGTCACTGGATAAAATGTGTTCATCTAAATAGAAATTTCTTTTAGAAAAGTTTTTTTCGATATGAAAAAAATTGAATTTGAATGTTCCCTAATAGATTAACTACTTGTTGGGTGCATACGTATTCATTAATGTGCAAATAACGAAAACAACAATAAACAATAGCTTTTCTTGAAATTGACTTTGTAAATTTTAATATATTGACTAACAGTATTAATATATATGGAAAATCTTTAATAAAAATTATCAAATATTGTCTACATTTATTATTAAATTTGTAAATTATTTCTGATAAAACAAATTTTTTTTGCAAAAATAGTTAATTTATTTAAAAATTATATATCAAATTTTAAATGAAAATAAACATCAGTTTATCGAACAAAAAAATTGATAAATCAATAAAAACATTTTTAAACTAGAGTTTGTTTTTTTTTGTAAAACATAATTCTCAAGTTTAAATTCAAAAAAATATTTTTAATATAACTCAAACCAGTTTTCTTTATATTTATTTGATTACATGAATATCGGATGTTAAAATATTTTAAAATATGGCGCAGTCATTTTAAAAATAATTGGGAAAGAGTTTCTTTTAAGGCATTATTGATTAAATCTCTTAATTGATCCATTAATGTCCAAACAAGTCTCTCTTTCTTTGTTGGAAATATTTAATTAGTTATTACTCGAGGTGATTACATAATCGTCTATTTTATTATAAGGCAGCAAAATTTTTGTTAATTAAGCCTAAAAATCCATCGAAATATATGCCGACAATAAAATTTAGTTTTTGAATGGCGTTATTGATTAAATGAACATATTTATATATATTTTAATTTAATATTATTAATAATACTATTGAAAATTAATTCTTTTTCAACATTAAATTTCCTTCAGAAAAAAATCAATAAATCGAAAATAAACTAGTAAAAGTAATTAGTCTTCTTTTTTTCTCTGTTTATTGTTAAGTGTTTTTTTCCTCTGCTAGTTTCTGACGAATATTTCTGATTCCGTTAATTGAGATGGATTCGGTTGATGAAATTTTTTCAAGAATCAAACAGCTGTTTAATTGAAGTGTTTTGTAAATCGATCATTGTAAGAATTCGAGAATAATTTATTTTCACATTTGAAAGTGTAAATTTAATTAGTTGTTTTCGTGATTTAAAATTGCTTTGATATGCTTGCATACATTGACGTAATCTACAGAATTCCCATTTGAAATTTCTTTCCCTCGTTTTTTTTCTTTTGCAAATAGAAACGATTCGTCGTGTGTTTCATGATTTGAACAATCATTGAAACCCATTCTGTGATAGTTGATTGAGCATTGAATCAAGATCTCTATTCTATTAACCGTAATAACAAATGGTTAAAAATTTTTTAATTAAAAAATATTAATAAAATAATGCATTTTATTTTTGAACACATAAAGACGCTATTTTAAGAAAAAAATTATTATTAATACCAATTAATTTCGACGGAAACCGTCATCGTCAGGTCACAAAGAAATTATGAATTTTAAATTTGCCTTTATAAGCAAGCAGTGATTTTGTAATTGAGAAATAATTGTGTCATCTAAAAACACTCAATAAGGTTGTCGAGAGACCCGTTTGTGCGTTAATCTTAGGATCTAAAGATCTGATGTATAGTGTTTCACAGGCCACTCTCTCCCAATAATTTTTAACATGAGTACACAGAATTTTAAAATTATTTATGTAAACATTTTAATTCAATTTGAAAATTTTTCTTTATTCTGCAATATTACTTCCACCCGGTCATGTTCTTCGATTCTCCGATGTAAATGTGTTGTAGAGAATGAAAATGAACAACACGTTCCTAAATTGTATTAAATCTAAAAAACACGTTTTTCCAAAGTCCGGAATATTTAAACAAAATATAAAAATCGAATTAACGAAATTATTATTTTCGATTATCATCTCATCGCACATCCCCACCAGATTCGTCCGTACCCGAATCTCCATCTACGACGTAGTCATCCAAGTATTTAGGCCTTCTTCGCACACGCTTCATATGGGTAGTCGCTGGTTCATCGACTTCTGACTCCGTGTCCCAAGACAAAGCTGTGTTCTTCACGTTCTCGCATTCGACTCTTCTCGGCCGTAAATCAGCAACATACCGAGGGAACCTCGACCCATTACAATCCACTAAATATTTACAGTATGATAATTTTTTTAATACTTGACCCTTTAACCATTGTTGCGTGCACCTTGTGCTTCCCATTGGTTTCACCCATA
>MQRK01182028.1:11331-29782 GCA_001938485.1 Girardia tigrina
AAGATAGTAATATTAATAATAGCGATAATAATGATACTTGTTTTTTTAAGTCAAAATAATAATAGTATTATACAAGTAGTAATAATTAATAAAATAATATTATTAAATTTGTTTTTATGTTTTTAAAAAAATATAAAAATAGTTATAATAATTTAATTTATAATAATTTTATATCCCTAATAACTTCCACGCGTCCCTGAGCGCTAGCTCAAACAACTGGAAGCTAGAAAGGGATCGGACATCAAAAGAAATTTTAGTTTTATAATTATTATATATTTTTGTTTTATTTTTTACTTTTTTAGGGCTCGTAGCGCAAGGATGAATAATTTTATACGTATGATTTTCATGTTTTTAATTTCAGGATCTCAACAATATATTTAATTTCCCAATCAAAATTAATTTTAATATTTTTTGGTAAAATTTAAATTAAATGCATTTTTAATAATTTGATGATATTTTTATTATTTATGGATTTATTGTTCGAATAATCATGATTAAAAACAGAAATAAGAAAACCAATTAGAAGGATGACAAACAATGAAAGACTTTCTGAGAGTCATAATAACTCTATATGTGATTGTAATAAAAATTCAAACGATACTTGTCTAAATGTTCTTAATATATGTAAAAATTCATAAAGTTGTGTATTATCACAAAATCGTTTAATTACAAATTGGAAATCGTACAAACAAATTTGAGACAATTATAATTGTTAAGAGATGACGAAATACCGTTTCCAAAGGATTTATTTAAAACAAAAAATTCCGTAATTTTCTTCTTCATTTCATTCAAAATTAAAATAACTGCCAAACCAAATACTTAAATTAATTTATTTAAACAAATTATGTAATTTAATATTTTTTTAAATTAATTCAATTTTTGTTAATTATAATCGAATTTGTTCTTGTAATTTAATTTTAATTAGTTAACGGTTGATATTATTTTTGGGAGAGACTGAAGAGACTGAGGAGAGAGAGAAAAATAATTTTAATTTATTTTATTTTAAATTATTTTAATTAATTTTTCTATTATTTAGTAATTATTTTGATTAATTTTGTTTGTTCAATTAATTTAAATTAAATTTTTGTGAATATTTTTTAATAATTTTATTTATTTTAAAATAATTATTTAATATGTATTATAATAATTATTTAATTATTCTTTGGGAAAGGAAAAAAAGAAAAAAATAAATAAATATAGCAATCTATAATTTAAATTCCGAAACAATTATTTATTACCAAATGATACACAATTAATAATGGCAGATACAATATATATGAAGCAAATAAATGAGCACTTTACATTAAAGGATGTTATAACAAAAACTAGAAAATATAAAAGTGTTTTCAATAACTAATTCAATCGATAATGTTACATTTAGATATTACATTAAAAATACACTAAATAAAATTACAGTAAAAGTTTATCGAGGAAGAATATCAAAATTTGGACATCAGAATTTGTCTGTTTGCCTTTCTTTAATCTTTTTCAGTAATAACATTGCTGTAGGACGATCGGCAGGGTTTTCTTTGCCCATTTCATTCATCAAATCGTATACGAATCCTGGTTTTTTAATACTAAATTCACGTTTATAATAACCTGGATGTTTCCCTAGACAAATAAAATAACATAATAGAATGTGAAGTAATGAATCAACAAAATGGGAATAGCAATATTCATGTATTAATGTGTATTAAATCGAAATTAAACGTGAAGTAAAAAACAATTTTCGTCACTTAATTAAAACTGATTAGAACATCTTTTTGTTAATGAAATACTTTTACTATGATGAATAATAAATATTAATATAAATAATAATATATTTCGATCCTTTCGGTATTGAGTCATTGGAAAATTTCCAAAAATGTGTATATAATGTTATTCAAGTCCAACCTTATGGAACACGATTATATTTTTTATTAAAATTGAATGTGATAATAGAGACTCGAGAATCGAGCATTCGCAACAGCGAATGACCCTAAAGTTTGATGATATCATACAAACAAGCAAATAGAACACAACATTAGGGTAAGATTAGACACATTATATACAAATACACGAGTTAAGAAACAATTAAAACAAGAAAATACTGAAGAATGCAAACAAATCATTAAAATTTCATATTCTGAAGGATTTAGAGCTTTTAAGAAGAGTATTTGTAGAGCAATAAGTAGTGCTAAAGTAGTCTCTGTCACATCCAAAGATCAAAGTTTTTTCTCAAACAAATCGAAAACGGTTTGTGATTTGCAAGATAATCTGGTATATAAATTTAATTGTCATGGGTGTCAAAACTCATACATCGGAGAGCAGGGATCGGTGAGTGCGATTCCAGTTTGGACGTACCTCCCCGTGGTATCCCTGGGAAACTAGAGTTTTCTTCTGTAAGTAAAAGCGTCCTGAGCTGAGTTATTTGCTGTTTGAACGGTCGGCAGCCAATGTTTCGTTAGTGGACTAGCAAACCAATTCCTTGAAGGCCCAGCTACAAAACTGAGAGTCATGGCTGTAAGGAGTAGTGATCCTGCCGTCGCCTGGTCGATTGCATCTCAATGATCCAAGGTTTCTAATCTTGGTAAGAGGTGTTGTGAAGCCGGTTCGGCGGTGGAGCTTAGGAATGTAAATCTTTACACATAGGAAGTGCCTTTTGAAGTCATAAGCGTCTCAGAACCTCATAAAAAGCCTCTGGCTTTGCCTTTATACGAAGGGAGGATCACATAGGAGATAAAAATCGTCATCTCAAAACCCGAATTAGTGAGTACTCGCCACTGAGTCGATCGAGTAAGATCATTGGTTATGTTGTAAGGATAGAACCTCATCTATTTCAAAATATGAGTTTTCTGTTATACAAAAGGAATTCGATTCACATTATGAACAAAAGTTTTGTGAATCTCTACTAATAAGACACTACAACCATCAATTAACATTCAGAATGGCAAAAGTAAGGTTATTTCAATACTTAAAGTTTTTAATTAAAATTTTTGCCATTATTATCTAATAATACTTTAATAAATTATAATATATTTTTAAAATTATTCCATTTAAACTTAATATAACTTTTAAAATTATATTATTAAGAACAATTAAAATACTAAATTTCCAAATATTGCTGATGATGATGTATGTAAGCATAGAAAAATGTCTAACAATTATATAAAAAAGCTTTAATCAAATTATATTTAGATTTATATAATTCTTCATAATTTGATTTTATATATATTCCATAACATGCTGATTTTTGTGTTATGTTATTATTTTTTGTTATTTTATTCCGAGCTTCAAAATCCGCAGATATTACAAATGGTATTTTATTTTTAGAATGAAAATTATCAAAAGTTAGGTCGTCCTTTTCAGGAAAAGTGTCTTTTCCGGCTTCCACATCATCACAATATATTCGATGACTTTGCAATTTTTCATTTCGTTGAAGAGAAATACATTTTAAACATGGAATATTTTTATGAGTGCCCTCATTAGTTATAAATGGGACAAATGTTTACGTAAAAATAATGTCCGTTAAAATTACCTTGATTTATACAATAATTATTGGAGATAAATATTGGCGTTGATTGTTTCTATCATTAACTCCAAATGCATCAAGTTCCGCAATATCTTTGCTCTTTATCAAACTTTTTAATTTGTGAATATCGTAGGGAAATTCATTTAAATCATTTCCCAATGTAAATTCATCAATATATTCTTACAATTGTTTAATCATCTGCGCGATCTTTCGCCGTGAAAATAATCGACATAGAAAACATTTGTCTTCGTCAAAATTTGTATATTAATTATACAGTTTGATTAAAAGGGAAATTTGCTGTAACTACCGCCAGAATTATTATGATATTTAATTATATATAATGGAAATTTGCATATTCCATGAAGTTCCATCTTGATCCTCTCAATTCAGTTTCTTTGATCTGATCATCTCAAAAGTTTCTTGTTTCATCTAATAAATTATTAAATCTTCCAATTTATTTATTATTTTACATCGCTCGTGCGCCCCATGTCCGAATATTCGCATTCATTTCTTCCTTCAACATATTCCATTTGTCATATTCCACAGTGTAACTAATACAGAATTTAGATGAGTTGTGAAATATGTTCGAAAAGTCATTTAGTACATCTTCAAATGTTTCGATTGCTCTTTCTGCGTCTACATTACTTAATCGATGTGCGAACATGTGGAATTAAAACTTCGTTCATATTCGATTTTATTATTATCAAAGTATTTTTGATATTCACAGTTATTTACAACGTCATTTTTTATCTAAATTTCTTTCATGTTCTCTCTTCTTTTATGATCACAGAATCCTTTTTGATTTACAGTTTTTATCGCATGTATTAATATAAAATTCCTTTTGGATTTCGTTCTGCTTTCCATGTTTTAAAAATGAAATTATATAATGTTCTTTTCTATTTTTATAATTTTATGATTGTTTTTCTTTTATAATACAGATTTTGAGAATTCAAGGTGATAAGCGTATGTCCCTGCTGGAGGATAGTTGCCAAAAAGAAAAATCTCATTCGTCTCTGACAGAATTCTGAAGCGCGTCACATAAACCCGGAGAGTCACCCTTGTAACCCTTGTTCATGTTACCAAAATCAGATAATAGAGAAATATATTAATAAATTAAATCAAAACCCAACCTGTTAACATATGGAACATAGTCGCTCCAACTGACCAAACATCAACTGCCAGTCCATACGGCTTATTTTCTCTGATTTCTGGAGCGGTGTAACCAATTGTGCCAAGACCACTTGTACAACTATGAGTGTAGTCAGTCATTGTTGTCAAATCCAACATTGAATAATAAGTGCCTATCATCTCCTCCATCCTTTCTTTAGATGGATTATTCCAATATTCTTCGATTAGTTGAGCGAGTGGACCTGATGGACCCCGGCTGAACTTATCGGAATATTGTAAGAAGCGACTGAAACCAAAATCCGATAATTTAACGTTTTCTTTGTCGTCCAACAAAATATTTTCAGCTGCATCAAACAGTATCAAATACTTCAATGAATAAAAATGCTACGCTGTATATTCCTATGAACGATTCTGCGACGGTGCAGAAAGGACAATCCTTCGAGAATCTGTTTCGTGAACCAAATAACTTTGTCGTCAGGTATTATTTTGTTCTTGACCATGTAATCGTGGAGCGAACCCTGAAACAAGCAAACTCATTAATCCATCGAATATATTCAAATTAAATATCAAATAATAAATAAAAAACCTTTTGAAAATCTACTTAACTTATTGTGATGATGTCATTCATCACCACGTACAATAATATCGAACTCCGATGATGGCACATCTCATAACATTACTGAAGTTCAAATTCCGATGACTTCATATGTCATGATATCACCGGAATATGTAATTGGAAAGTCAGATTCAATGACATGGATTAACTCTCGATATATTATATAATATAACATAATTTTGCCTTAAAATAAAAAGAGTTGGGAGGAAATGGGCACATGTGCAAATCAATGGTGTAAATGTGCACTATCGATCGGCACTTTATCACGATAACCATGGTAATGAGTACCGTGCCCAAGGAAATAGCAAAAAGTGCTAATCGGTCGCTAAATAGTGCTCAAAAATGCTAATCAATACTGCACATAAGCCGATAGAGCACAGGGTGCTACACATGTACAAATATACATGTACTACGGTACACATGTTCACGTGAACAAAATTGTAAATTCAAAATTTCACAATTTTTCAAAGTGCAAATGATTTTGATTGGTCGAATGTGATCGGTGTACATTTTGATTCTCTCTTCGACTGTACAATTAGACATTTCATATATTGATTTATTTTTCCTATAATAAAGTTTTGGAGAAAATACATAGGTTTTAGAGGTTAACTTTAACACCAACCTGAGGACCAATGCTAAAAACGACTTTGAAAATAATCAGTTTAAACTGTATAATAACAGCGTTTTGGTAAAACGATAGAGAATATTTGCAACAGAATCAACTGGTTTGTGAATCTAAGCCGACAAAGAAGTTCATTGCTACCAACTTCCATAGCAGCATCATATATACAGAAAACCTGTTCTGTATACATATGTTCAAAACATCCGTGGAGTTTAATGAAGCTATATATGTAGGGTTGTGAATCATGGATCTATCTAAGACCTTGATGCATAACTTCCACTATAACATTATAGTCCAAAATTTCCACCAGGATTTACAGCTAATGTATACTCATAATGGATACTCATAGCTTTGTCTATGAGATTCAAATTCAGAAAAACTGTTTGTGGACTTGTATCAAATAGTACAGCATATGGATACATCAGACTATCCAGAGGACCACCTTAAGTATTCAATATCAAATAAAATAATTCTTGAGAAGTTTAAGAAACAAATGAATAGGCAAATCATCTCTAGATTTGTTGGACTTCTATCCAAGATGTATACTATTGATGTGATTGGTAAGATCAAAAAAATGGCCAAGGGGTGCAAAGGTCAACATTATCGAAGAACATCGGTACCAGTAACTTTATAACATTGCTGCGGGAACGAAGCAATATAATTTCTGAAATGCAAAGGATTAAAGCAAAAGATCATCAAGTGTCCACCGTAACGATGTAGAAGAAAAGTCTAGACTTCTTTGACGATAAACGACATATTTTGACAGATTGGATAAGTAGACTACCTCATGGACATTACTTGTTGCGATATATATATGTACAAATTTGTTTTATCAGCTTTGTTATTGTTATGCAAATAAATGTTTGTTATCAATAATTGTGTTACATATGTTTTCATTCAAAGACTAAAAAGAACATGTTACCTATAATTTTTATTAACATGAAACAACAATCATTAAGTTTCTTCAGGCTTTTAACGTAAACGTATTGCAAAGACTACGAAATAGTGCACAATTTTGAATTTATTGTTTTTTGAACATTCGCTAATTCATTCATTTACTTATTTAATTCATTTATTATTTTAATGAATATTTAATTACTTAATTATTTATCTAATTAATTTTGAATTTATTGATTTTCACACATTTGTGACGTGTTGCGTAGTGCAGCCTAATGCTTGTACATGAGCACAGGTGTTATATCGACTGGTGATGTTGTCGATTGACACATCGTACACAGATTGCATTACATATTACACACTTTCGAAAAATCAATTTCTACTCACTTTTTCGAAAATGTTGAAATGGAATCTGATTATTCATATATGGATTTCTGTCCAAGTGCATCAGCACAATTTTCATATTGCGCTTTGTTCTCCATGTGCAGCCCTGGCAGATCTAGGCTAGGAAATATTGATCTGTGGAAAGGTTTTCGAAAATGTTGACACGGATTTTGACAATTGACCTATAGATTTCTATCCATTTGTACTACCATAATTGTGATATTGTGCCACCTTTAACCTCCAAAACCTGTGTGCCTTTTCCAACCCTTTTATCTTTATTATAGGAAAAATAAATCAATACATCAAAATTCGAATTGCACAACAGATAGAGAATCAAAATGTGCAACAAACACATTGGACTAATGAAAATACTTTGTTCTTTGAAAAATTGTGAAATTTTGTAAAATTTATGGATTTTGCACACCTTCACATGTGCAGCGATCAATTAACACCTTTTGCACTTTACATGGTGACGGTACACATTGTAATGGTTACCGTGACGAAGTGCTGATTGATAGTTCATATATGCAATATCTTTTTTCTGAGCCCCAATTCCAGCACTTATTCTAGTGGTTATGATAATAGATTGTGTCGGAGAAAATTACTTTTATGTAATGATTTGCAAGTCATTAGATATTGCTTTATGTGAGACACTTGCTGTGTAATTGTTGAATAATGAATTGATTTCTTCCGATTTTCGATTAGCCTAGTTCTATGATGGAATGAAGGACGGTCGCCGTTTCTCAAAGGAGCTGACGATGTGGATGATCAGAATAGTGAAGAAGACTATTTTCAGATTATCTGTTAGGTGTCTGATGAGCTATTTCAGTTTGCGCTTTCTGGGACGAATTTAACTCTACATTAATGATTAATAAAATACGATCAATTCAAATGAATCAATTGTTTTTGCAGTCCATTATTATCGATTATCACCGTTTATTGAAAGAATAAGATCTAAGTAAGTAATATTTCAATCTTAAACGAGAGCTCAAACCTTTTGAAATTCTTGAACAATATAAAGAGGTCACGACTAAATGAGTTTGCAGATGAATCTCCATTGATCGAAGTGATATCTGATCCTGATTATTTCGAAGGGACACGTACCTCATTGAGTCCGATTAACGTCAGACCCCTGCAGCGGATCTTGTTAAAACAATAATCTTAAAGCTCTTATTTATTGAATTATTTATTCCATCATTTTTATGCATTAAATGGTACCGACAAATACTTTATTCAAATAACGCTCACTCCTTCCACATATTCCATAAAGATGTACACATCTTTCGAGCTCATTTCTGTAACTGATCCATAAAATTTAACAATATTCTCATGTTCCAGATCCTCCAAGCAAATATTAATATAATTCTCAATATTTTTCAGATTGCCTTGCTCAGGGTCATTCTTTATCCACTTCATCGCAAATTGCCAACGAGTCGCAGAATCTCTGAGTCTGTAGACTGTACCGTAATCACCAGCGCCGATTTCATTCTCTTTAATATAAGAAGAATTTGGAATTAGGGCTGAAATTAAAATGAAGCATTAAAGAGAATGAAAAAATCAAATAAAATATTAAGAGCACATTAATCACAAATTGTTTAAAATGAGAATAAATTTATACATAACATAAATAAATTAATATTTAAAATAGATTATAAACCGAAATTAATACTAAACGTTTCAATATTAAATACAAAATACTTCTGAATAATATATAAATACATTGAAGCATGATGCTCAGTTCATGAAATGTTCATAAACAAAATAAAACATATGAAACACATTACACATTAAAAAATTAAATAAAAATTAATTTCCAGACAATCGGGCGATGGGACAACAAACTAAGACCCCATCATTCTCCAGGCAAACGGAAAAAACAGTCGTGGTTCCTATCCACAGTAACGCACGCATATGCAAAGAGCTACTATACACATAATTGGAAAACAATCCTCCGTTTCTCCTCAATATAAAATGGTTGTCACATTCTTAATTTATAAATTAACAAAAAAAATTAACAAAAATTAACAATTTGACAAAACAACACAGAAAGAAACGGTACAATAACAACATGACGCAGAGAACGAGAAGAAGATAAAACAGCACTCTGAGAAATCAAAATATTTGAATACATATCCCAAATATTTATTTAATAAACATATTTATGAGGGATTAATTCAAATTTGCATCTCGCCACAATAAATTGTGTTAAATTATGAGTTTTGAATTTGAGAATAATGAAAGTGGCATAAACGCTACTTACATGGCGAACAACACTGCTTTGGACAACTTCACGAAACAATTACTACCTGAAAAATTCAGGAAAGGTGACAATGTGGAGACGTTCATAGAAGAATGTGAAATATTTTTCCAATTCGCGGGAGTGGCAAAAGCGAAACAAGACGTCATTGTCTTGTTTCTGTTGGACAAAGACATAAAGGAAAAGTATAAGACCGTTGACAAGTCGATAAGTGGTTATAAAAATCGACTTCGAAAAGCATTTGGTAGGACATCTTCCTTATTTGAGGATGGGTCGGAAGCCTGCCGGTATAGGAGGAAAGATGATATATCTGAAGTGTTTTTCGAAAAAATAGAAAAGATGGCAGAAAGAATTATGCAACATAACATGTCAAAAGAAAGCATAATGGAAACATTATTAATGAACTATTGTGATGACAGGGATATCAAGAAAGAAGTTTGGATGAATAATGTAAAAGGAGTAGAACAAAAAAAAAGAAAAGATCAAAATGGTACACGAAATTAAGAATATAGAGGATCAGATAAATGTTGTGAGAGATAACGGGACTCAGAACAGGCCCAGGAGTTACAAGGAGGCTGTGACGGAAAATAACAATAGATTTGAACAAAAGCATACAAGGAGCACAAAGAACAACAGATATACTAATGATCAAAGCTGGGAGAGAAACCAATTCACGAGCGTAACAAATAGATACCGGGAAACTAGGAAATGCTTCGAATGTGGAATAGAGGGACATATTAAAAAAAAATTCTAAAGAAAGGAAACAAATCAAATGTAATGGTTGTGGACAGCAGGGACATGTAAGAAGAAACTGTCCGAATATCGAATGTAAACGGTGCCATAATAGAGGTTATCCAGAGGACGATTGTTACATCAAGTTAAACTGGATAAGAAACCAACAAAGATCAACGAAAAGCAATTACCAAGGAGGAGTTACAATCAACGACAATATAGAGATAGAGAAGACAAGAGAAGAGGAGACAATATAAGATTTGTAGCGAACATTGAAGAAGAATATGAAGATTCAGTGATTGAGAAAGATTACGCAAAAGACAGAGCCTCGACAGAAGTCGGGGTTATATACTAGTAGATATAAAGGACTCCCAAAATATAGTTATTTATAGTAAAAGTAGTATAACAGATATTATAGACGTAATTAGAGACAAATCAGAAAATATCAAAGCAGTAGAAGAGAATATAAACGATAAAGTTCGGGAGTTTTTAAAAAATGATGTATTCGTAGATAATTGCGGAAAATATTTCGTTGAACCAGTAGAGGACAGAAATACGAGGAAAGAAACCACGATTTTAACCATAGAAGAATTGAAAGCTGAAAATATCGTATACAACAAAATGCAAAGTTGTCCAATCGTAAAAGTAAAGATACAACATATCAAGGAGGACTGTTTATTAGACACTGGGGCTAGAGTGAACGTCATGAGCAAGATGATTTTGGACAAACTAAAGGATGTGAAATTGGAAACAACGGATATTAAATTACACTGTGCTAATGAAAGTCCCCTATAATGTATTGGTAAGATATCAGTGGCTGTAAATATCAAAGAAAAACAGAAATACATAACGTTTATTGTTGCAACTGACATCAAACCAGACATAATAGGTCGGATAAATTTCCAGAGTGAGTTCGGAATTGAGTTATGTTGGAATAATAAAAAAGATGAAATACTCGATCAAAATTTTCAGGTATGTAATTTAGAAGCAAGAATCAGCCGGAAAGCGACAGATGAGAAACGATTTCAGAAAGCCAAAAATACGATGCATGTCGCAGATAAACTAAAGATAATCAATATCGTAGAGAGGCATAAAAGAGTTTTCATGTCGGATAAATGGGATATAGGATGCACGATATTGATAAAACACAGAATAGATACGAAAAGACAACCAATTAATTTGAAACAATATATACAACCAATAAATCTAGAAATGAAAATCGATGAAACTATAAAAAACTTGTGGTTAAACCACATTATAAGGAAATTTAACTCGCCATGGAATTCTCCGATGATATGCGTGTGGAAAAAAGAAAAAAATGATATTAGACTTTGCTTAGACTTTTAAAATTGAATATAGTTACAGAGAGACAGGCATTTCCAATATCAAATATGATAGATATGATGAACAAGTTGTATGGATCTAGATATTTTACTTCGATTGATTTGGGTAATGCATATTACCAGGTAGAACTAGAAGAAGAATCAAAGTTGAAAACGGTGAATATAATTCGAAATTTTAAAAAAATTCCTATTTACGAAAATTAAGAAAATTAACAACAACACTGTCTTACAATCACAAAGAAACTTTTTTGGTTGTGACAAGACCGACCTCCATGGATTTTGATTTTTGTCAATCGAAATCATTACAAATTAAGACATGTACATTTTAACTCTCTTTTCACATGCAAACACAAAGTGAACAAATCATCATATAATCACAACTCTCACTAATACAAAATAAAAACAAAACAAAACCAGATTTTACTCAACGCTCAATTTAATTTTACTTTTATTTAATTTAAGAGAATTTAAGGATATTCCTTTAGAAATAAAATTAACTCACAATAAAATTTAGACAATTTACGACGATATTCTGGAATAACAATATTTAATAATTAAAACGCTCTGATTAATTTATCTAATTATGAACAGATAAATTTGATCCTAACCAAGAAATAAAATCTTCGTTGAATATGCTGCAATTAAAATCTAAAATCGAATATTTATATTAACAAAAATCTTATTTTTATTAAATAGTATATGGCGGTAATAACGGAAAATTAAAACTAATCAAAAAAGAAATAAAAATTTTAAAAACAAATGTAATAGAGAAAAAAATAAAATCTTAATCAAGTTGTGTCCCAGTCGTATTACTCTCCCGTAATTGGATAAAAATAATAAATTTGACTAAAAAAACTTTTTTCAATAAACATAAAATGAGAAATTAAAAAACGTGATGTTTAAAAACAATTCGAAAAGTGTGAAAATGTCTGTTGGGTTCTTGATCGAGATTAAGACTCATTAACACCACAATTTTATTTTTAACACAATTAATAATTATTCAAACAATTTTTAGTTAAAAATTTTTTTTAATACCAAATTTTTGTCGAGGAACTTTTCTTCGTTTTCTTTTCGACCAGATTTTTATATAAAAATATGAAATTATAAATACTGATTAGTTATTTAAAAATTGAAATTTTTTATTCTATTTATTTTGAAAATTTACATTCCACTATTTTATGCAATTTAATTTAAATTAAAACCAACATAATTTTGTCATATTTTTACTAAATTAACCGAAATGATTTTTTATTATTTTAGAATTAGTTTAATGTTATTTTCTTTTATTTGTGAAACGTTTTTTTATTAATAAAGATTTTAACGTTTTATTTATTATCAATATTTCAGTTTAAAAGCATTTTTACCTACAATTATTTTAAATGCAGTACAAATTTTAAATACAATTTAAATACAACAAATAATTTACAATATTCAAATTTTTATTATTATTACGATACATTAATGATTAAAATCTTTATTTCTATTTACGAAAACTGTTTAGAATTAAGTATTTGTCAAATCTTGAATTTGCAGAATCTCAAACCGACTTAAAATAATGGACTTTGTTGCCAGAGTTGTAAAATAACAAAAAAAGATAATTTTAAATTTTAATTTTTTAGAATAACTTTTAAAATTAGTACAAACATAATTATCCTTGTCTTTATATATTTCTTTTAAATCAATTATTTAAAAATCCATTATTTCCAAATTAATTTCATTTTAAGTTTTTTACTCTACAATTAAATTTTGATTATTTCCGAAAAGAACTTTTTAAAATTAATTATGATATATTTTTTTTACTTAAAATTGCTTAAAAAACTTTTGATTTTAAATATTTCATTATTTTAGAAATTCTTTATAAAAATTAATTGTTTCAAAAATTTTGAGAGTGAGCCTGTCCTTCACAATGTCTATGTAAAAAATTTATGTATTTAACAATAAAACTTTGTCGATTATTCATGATGTTCTGTTTTCTTCGATGTAATTTATCTCGATCGATCTTTATAACATTTAGTAGTCAGTATGGAGTCATGATTGAATTATGTGTGGTGATCCTCCACATACTGTTCGAGCCCCACAATAAGTATAACGTCCTGGCAATACTTCACAAATCAAACTACATAGATAAAGTAAATGACAAATTTGGTATAAATATTCTCTAAATTAAATCTTAAGGAAAATAGTAAATCGTTACCAATGAAAAATATGCAAAAATGTCGTCTTAAGAATAACAATATAAATAAAAAATTTAAGAAACTGTTGACATGTCAAAGTTCACAACCAGCTAAACTTTATGAGCTAAATTACATAAATTGGCCATCCCCCACCTTATACTATCAATGATTGAGACCGTATTTACAAGGTATTAAACGTTCTTGATTCATTTTAGATCGGAAACATAAAGTTAATTCTGAATGTATGATCTATTTTGATGTCTCCAATTTATTGACGAATGTGTTTTGACAAATTATAAGATAATTCTAACTCTGTGAGTAAAATAATGAACCAAGACACAATCAAAAACTGATCTGAGTCTTGAAAAGAAACATAAAGATTATAATTATGAGAATAATGAAACGATTTATTTTTAACGTTCGAAGAGAATTACGTCTATATAAATATGAATAACAAATTATTAATATGATAAAATGATTTCGAAATTTTAAAACACTTACATTCTCTGCAAAATCCCTTGTGGTCACAACTTGGTCCACAGGTCAGTTCCATTTTGTCAGCAATTGCGGCCTAGAAATAATTACTAAAGAATTTATTTGAAAAATATTATGACTAAGCAAATAATCACTTATTATTGACAAAAAATTGTCTTTCTTTTAAGTAGGGAAAAATGGGGTTTCTCCGGCACTACCCACCCCCGGGGGGGTGTATCTAGTTACCGCTCGGTTACCATGGCAACGGTCGCGATCACCATAGCAACGGTCACGGTTACCATGGCTACGGTCGCGATCACCTTAGCAACGCTTCTGATTGGTTCCAGGTTCCCTAGCAACGGTCGCGATTACCTAAAACACTTCTAATTGGTTCTTGGTACCCTAGCAACGGTCGCGATGACCATAGCAACGGTCACGATCACCTTAGCAACGGTCGCGATCAACTTAGCAATGGTTACGATCACCGTAGCCTAGACAGCAACCGTTCCGGTTCACTTGGTGATGGTAACCAAGGTCACGGTTACCATAGTAACGGTAACCAAGAAACGTTTTACATTAGCAACGGATACGGTGATCCAAGGCGGCTGTAACCATGGTAACGGTTCCCGTATCCATAGCAACCGTGACCCCGTAACTAAGGACCGTAGAAAAAAGTGCTAATCGATCACTGCACAGTGCTCAGAGGTGCTAATCAATATCCTAAAAGTGCTAATCGATAGTCCACATTTTGCCACACATTTCTAATTTGCTAGCACAGTGCTTTTTAAGTTGCACATGTGCAAAAGTACAAAAATCAATACATCAAATTTTTTAAAAGTACTAGTGTCAAAAATCGATATCATGTGTTTGATTAAGATCTTGAATCTCTATCTGATTATGCAATTAGAAATTTCATATATTGATTACTTTTCTCTATAATTAGCATAATGTATAAATTTACACAAAGTGCACATTGATTTTAAAGGTACAATGAAGCAGAATATCAAAAAAGTGCTCATGCACTTGAATAGTAAACCACATACTTACATTCAGATTCAACATCAACATTTTTATAAAAGTGCTGATAAATCGATTTTTTCGAACATTTCTGAAATTCTCAAAAAAGTGCTCAAAAATCTATTTTTTCGTATATATCTGAAACCCATATGATATATGTATGTTGTTTACTATCAAACAATACGTCGTGAATCTCCTAATGTACAGAAGTATAATCACAAGTACCATGGTTACCGTAACAAAGATATATAACATTTTATTTTACATGTAAAATCTACATGTAAAAACTTCTATTGTACTTCAAGCATGCATCAATATTATATATAACATCTGTATAATCATCTAATGTACACAAGTATAATCACAAGTACCATGGTTACAGTAACCATGATATGTTACATTTTAATATTATATATACTATTTTATATATTATATTATACTATGTTATATTATATTATATTATATATTATATTATATATTATATTATTATGTATATTATATATACACCTTAGAAACCATCATTGTTATCTTAAAAACCATGAAAAACACCTTAAAATCATGAAAAAATACCTTAAATATCATCGAAAACATATAAAAACCATCAAAATTACACAAAAAAGTGCAAAAAGTCAATTCTACACATGTGCTAATCAATACTGTACATGTCCAGCCTAGGCAGCCTAGGCAGCATATCTAAGATTAGTACAAGTGTATAAAATCAATAAGTTCACAATTGTACAAAGTGCAATATATTCATGTTTTAATATAATGTAGTGTAAAGTGAGGCCGAATGCCCATAGGGTATATAAGATGAAGCAAGCAAAATATCGAAAATCTGTCTGAATACATAGATAGAAATCCATAGGTAAATAGTTAGAATATGATCTTAGATTCTCGAAAAAATCAATACATATTGCTTTTTCGAAAATATGCACATTATGTATGCAAATATTATGTAATATAAATAATAATAAAATGATATTATACTATGTAATCATATCAACCATTCAAAACATGGCTGTATCCAAGGAGATATCATCATGCATCTATCATGTTAATTTATTGCATCCATCATGTCAACATATTGTATTCATCATAGTGATACACAGTTGAACATGTAAAATAAATACAGAAAATGTTGAATAATATAAAAAGTACTAAAAGAACTATCTTGTAAATCAGTACCATAATGTTATCAACCTCCAAATTTACCATATGAAACATCATATCAACCTTCAAATATATCTATCAAATATACATCATCAACCAATCAGAAGCGTTGCTAAGGTGATCGCGACCGTTTCCATGGTAACCGTGACCATTGCTATGGTGATCGCGACCGTTGCCATGGTAACCGCGCGGTATCTAGTTACACCGCCCGGGGGGGTAGTGCCGGAGAAACCCCATTTTTCCCCTACTCTTTTAATTTATAAATTGCTTTTTTAAATATTTAAATTAAATAAATTGAACTTCATTTATATTTTAAGTAAAAATACATTATAACATATTTTACATTGTTTCAAAAGTCGATCGATCTGTTGAAACAAATATTACAAAGATTTATTAAAAATGCTTCACTAATTTTCCTTTTATAATTGAAGTCAGTGTCACTCATAAATATTGGATAATTATTTTCACGACTTAAGTGACACTTTATGCTGTGTTTTACAATGTAATTATTTTTTTTCAAACTCTGTACAGTCTAATGTGGTACAGTCTAGTTAGTATGACTGTTTTGGCCGATCCCCGAGTTGCTCTGAGGACCAGTCGATAGTAGCAATAGCGTGTAATGATCCGAGACATGAAGGCTGGGATTCAAAATGCTGGGGTTGTCTATTTTAAATCCTTGAAGAAAAATTTTTGTTATTTTAAAACATTGGAACATAACTGTTATTTGGAATAATCGTCGTCATTTACACTTGAGGAATATTTGAAATGTTTGATGTTTGGTGTTTGAATGTTGTGTTTTGATTTGGAATTGTGTCTCTCCTAGTGGAGATGGATGATCAATATTTTAATTCTTATTATCTAAAAATATTTGTGCAAAGAAAGTAAGAATAATTTCAACAATCTAAATGCGACGCGTATATCTACAAATCACAATCAAGTATTCATTGTAATTCTACCAGATAGTAGGGGGAAAATGGGCATTCGGCCTACATACCCCCCCCCAGGAACGGTAACCATGGCAACGGTCGCGATGGTACCGTTGCTAGGGACGGTTACCATGGCAACGGTCGCGATTACCCTAGCAACGGTCGCGATCACCCTGGCAACGGTCACGGTTACCATGGCAACGGTCGCGATCACCTTAGAAACGCTTTTGATTGGTTCCTGGTTCCCTAGCAACGGTCGCGATTACCTAAAAACACTTCTCATTGGTTCCTAGTTCCGTAGCAACGGTCACGATTACCCTAGCAACGGTCGCGATCACCCTAGCAACGGTCGCGGTCACCCTAGCAACGGTTCTGGGTCACTTGGTAACGGTTCCGGGTCACTGGGTAACGGTAACCAAGGACGTTTCTCATTAGCAACGGATACAGTGATCCAAGGCGGTCGTAACCATGGTAACCATGACCTATTCCTTAGCCTAGGCAGCAACCAAAGAAAAAAGGGCATTTTTGACACTGAACAGTGCCCAAATGTGCTAATCAATACTTTTAAAGTGCTAATCGATAGTGCACATTGTGCTGCACATTTCTAATGTGCTGGCACTGTGCTTTCCATTTGCACATGTGCACAAGTGCAAAAATCAATACATAAAAATTTTTAAAAGTGCTAATGTTAAAAATCGATATCATACGTTTGATGCACATTTTGATTCTAAATCTAAATGTGCAATTAGAATTTTCATATATTGATCCATTTTCTATATAATTAGCATAATGTGCAAATTTACACAAAATGCACATCCATTTTAGGCCTAGGTAGAGGTACAAGGAAGCATAAAAATGATCATATATATATATTACGGTTCTTTTTATTAAGAACACCAACATGGCTTTTTAAACTTTTATTTTCATTACAATTAGAATTGTCTTTTGGACAACTCTCAGCAAAACTCTCGTCATTCGACATCGTTCTAACTTGATAATTTTTTATTAATGTTTGTTAATAAACAATTATTCGAACAAATATTTCATTATTTTCTGATTTTATTTTTAAAATTCAATTTTGTTGTTTTAGTATCAATTTTTATTTACATATTAATTTTATTTAAAAATTATTTTATTTAAATTTTAATATGAAGATTTGAAAAGATTTAATATTTTTTAATGTTTTTAAATATCTTATGT
>MQRK01182049.1:30018-40547 GCA_001938485.1 Girardia tigrina
TATATATATATATATATATATATATACATCGATATTATTATTTATATTTAGAATTTTAAAATCTGATTTATGTAATTGAAATATTGTTCCTCATAAATTTGTTTGAATAATGAAAGTTGTACTAGAAATAAAGTTTTGTGTTAATGACGTCTTTTGATAAAGAACCCAATACTTTTATTAGATTATTAAGTATGAAATTTGTAGGCATGATTACAATAAATTTAAATAGTTATATTTTTCTTTGACTTAACCTTGTTGTTACTCAGCTTTTATTTAATTTCTACATATTTTGGCTATTGATCCCATCCATAAAAATTACTTTAAATAATTGATAACTTATTTTAATAATCAGTATTTAAAAAATGGAAAAGTTAGAGATTCAAACGTGGAGTCTCAGCATCTGAAACCATGCGAAACATCCAAAGTCTATTCGAATACAATGCTAATACGTACCGGAGAGTCTCAAATCGGTTCTGGAAATTCGTGAAAGGTAAATTTAACCTCAATAATGAATCTTAGAGTCGCCCAGAAACGCAGATAGACAATGAAAAACTGAAGATAACCGTGGCGTCGGTTCTACTACAAAATTTTTATGATTTATCGCTAACATTTTCTGTTATAAAGCAAACAATATAGAATTACTAGACTCGAAATTGGTACAGTGTAAAATTTGAATAGGTGGATGTAGTGCTCACTAAATCTTATCAGCAACAGCAACCAATTAAGAGTTTTTCTAGGTTACATTTAGTTTAATTTTTGATTTTACAATTATTTAAAATGTCTTAACTGGATTTGCGATCCTTGAAATTTTTGAACTGGAAAAATCCAGATTTACATTAAAAAATAATAAAAAGAAAAGTAATTTTGTTTTTCCGGGCTACGACATTAATTGGCAGTTTTTTTATTTGAAATAAAGTTTCGATATTTAGTGTTGTTTTAATAATCAACATATTTTGGAATTTTGAATCGATACACCATTATTATAACGTAATATGACTACTATGAACGAATTTTAACGAATTTCTGTTCCATTGAAATTTAAAGATAATATCGATTATCTTCTCATATCAGAAAATCCTCCGATAATTTCATGCAAAAATCGCCGACTGAATTTCGATCCTAGAACCCCCAAATTTAAGTGGGACAAGCGATATTTGATTAATTCAGTCTCGAAATTGCTGACATGAGACTTTATGAAATGCACGTTTTTGAATTTGGATTCGAGTACCGATGTTATAAATGCCCTCAAAGAAAATCGATTCGTGTGTCCGACGAATATTCGAATTAGCACAATCCCAACAATTCTCATTGGACTGAATACGATTTTGGGCGGCGAAACCGGTGGCGGTAAAATCTGTGACATGATATACGCAGCCAGTCTGAGGCCTGGAGACAGTCTCGTTGCGTTCATGCCGAGAATGAATTCTCTCGGCAGTGTCCCCATCGATACGCACTTCGTTTGTACAAGATCAGTGACCCTGGTCACCTCAGTGGATTCCACATGAGTTGTGTTGGGATCGTTGTTGAGTTCATAAAATTTTTGAAGTTACAATCTTATCGAATTAATAATTAAACAATTACATTCCGTAAAATATTGTTATAGATATGTTAAAATAAGATTTTCAGAAATTTAATGTAAAAAATTAATTCATGTAAGAAATAAAATAAATTTTACGGTAGGTTTATTAAAAGATTTATTATAAAGTAAAAAAGTTAATTTCAAATTTGATGAAAATATTTAAGTGAAATAAAATCAAAAGTAATATAAAGTTTAATATTTTATTTGAGAAATGAAAGTAAACTAAAATATTTTTTTGTAACTTTCTTTTATTTTACACGATTAAATAGAAGTAAATTAAAATGTCACTATAATTTTATTTTTGGAAATTTTAATTGGAATCAAAATATAATTGTAAAACAATTAAATCGATTTAAATGAAACTGCAGTTTTAATTTTATTTTGGAAAACATAATTATTAATGGAAATATAATTTTATTTTTTATGTAAAAAATGGGTAATTTAAGAAATGTTAAATTAAACAAAATTGCGATTTTAAATTCTATTTTCAAATATTATTAAATCCAAAGTAATTTTTAAATTTATTATGAAAACGAAGTGAAAAATGCTATTGTATAGAATTGGGAAATTTAATTGAGAAACAGGTAAATTTAAAGGTACAATAAAATTGAAATTTAATAAAAGACGAAACAAAATTTTTGTGACAAAATTTTAATTCACTTTATATTTTTTTATTAAAAAAAAGTATAGAATTTAATTCGAAAAAATATAATAACCATATTTATATCAATTCTTATTTATAATGGTCTGTGTAAAAAGAAAGTGCAAAAGTTCCTCGGAAATATTTGTTTAAAAAAACTAAAATTGTGGTAGAAATAAAGTTTTGTGTTCATGACAAAGTTTTTTGATCAAGAACCCAATAAGTTGAATTAAAAGCACAAACAAAAGTGTTATGATGCTTCCTTAATGCTCTCACGTTATAAATGTGATCATTTTTGAATTGATTCTTCACTTGTGATGAAAAGTCTATCCAATATGATAATCGAAAACTTTCAGTAAACTGAGTGGATACGCATGAAGCACCGAAACACATTCCAAAGCAGAATGTTTGATGGTCTGCCGCAGGTGTAATCCATTATAAATTTCTGAAACCTGGTTCGTCGATCACAGCAGATGTTTGCTGCAACCAATTGGAAGATATGATGCAAAAACTCAAAGAAAACCATCCGCATTTTATAAACAGATCGACTCTCATCCTGCTCTATGACAATGCAAAACCACATTCTGCATTTAAGACCGTGACAGAAGTACAGGAACTTGAGTTGGAACTTCTGAATCATCCTCCATACTCAACAGACGTAGCCCCAACTCACTACCATTTCTTTCTCAATTGAAAAACTATTCGATAGGAAAAAATTTAATTCTGAAGATTCCCTAAAAACCCTTCCAGGAATTTATAGATTCTCGCCAATTAAATTTTTATTCAAATAGCCTCAACAAGCTGCCGCTGAAATGGAAGAGTGTCGATAATACGTATGCATACTTTGATGAATGACATAAATATTTGTATTGGTAAATTATCAATAAATTTTGGCTTTAGTTCTACAAATTTCATGCTTGAAGACAGTAATAATAATTTAATTTGACGATATTTATATTTTAAAAATTAGTTTTGAACTATTAGACGTTTAATTCTAATTCATCAAAACCCTTTTTTAATTTCAAATCAATGAAGTTATTAAACATAAAATTTAAAAGCTCAAAATTATTATTTCCAAAAATTATATGTAATTTATTTCAATTATTTGACGAAAATTAATTTCAAAATTTAATTTATTATTTTTATTTAAATTTATTATTTAAAAATTTAAACGTCTTTTAATTTTTAAATAATTTAAATTTTGCCAGCGAAATGAAAGTTACCTAAATCCTCATAATTGATTATTACTCATTGAGAACATTCAAATTCAAATGAATTCTCAGGGGAGATAATTCGTCGATTAGCGATACGCAAGTAACACATTAATTTTGTCGAATTAATAAATCAATTAGTGCGATAATACACGATAAAACACAGCAATACAATTAATGCAACATATTAACGTCAGAAAATACATTCTCGTCCATCCGTTGACACGAGCGCAACAATTTGAAAATTGATTAATTGATTTAAGTGATTTATTTAAACAAACGATTAATTGATGAATTATTTTTATTTTCGTTTGTCGTATCAATTAATTCATATTCGATGTAATGTTTTACGGAAAACGACAAAATATATTTATTACTAAATTGATTTTTGTTTAAAAATTATATTTATTTTTTGAATAATTAATTATTTATTTTCAAATATTAAAGTTGTGTTCTTACTTATTAAATTGGACATAATATTTGATAATATTTTTTTTAGTTTAATGGTTTACTATGCACAAACCTTAGAGTCGAGACAACGAAAAATCGAGTAAACTAATTATTTTAATAATTAAGGACAATGTGAAAGCCATCACAGCCGTTGTTTGTTTTTTTTGTGATCCATCTGCTGCAGTATCAAAGTGGTTCCTAAAAGCAATTGGAAATGAAGGATTTCTTCAACCTGGGCCCTCAATGTAAGTGGTAGAAAAGTAGCTGAGGATGTCATTGTAACTATCCTCATTAGGAAGTTCTAGCATAAGTGTTCTGTAGATATCGAAAACATCATTTGTTTCTCACTCTCATGAATACATGGCACTTTTCAGAAAAATATACTTATAATTATCAGTATTATGGGAGCAAAAATTGATATTGAATATATATAAATTGCCCAATTACTCAATTGTCCCATTAGCCAATTGTTCATTACCCAATTGTCCGGTCATACGTTTTTACATATTTGTCACATTCAATGAATGTTGCACGAAAATTATTTGATTATGGACATTGGATTTTAGATTTTATTTAGTCAAAATATTTTGAATGCTTCATTCGCTAATTCTTTCTCAATTGTGCATAAGCCCAACTAAATGTATTGTTAGACAAATGTCACAGATAACCACGGAAAGATTTAAAAATACAAATTTATCTGCAATGGATTGAGCAAGATTTGAACGACTTTCACAAAAGTTATATCTATCTTAATAATATCTTACTAACATATTAGTTTACATAACTTTTTTAAATTGTATGAACTTTAAACAAAAAATTGACAAAAAAACTTTAAAACTAATATATTGAATATATTAGGTTGGTCGAAAAATAATGGCAGTTTTTGAGCTTTATACTTTGTCCATCTACTTTGATATGTATATAAGTTTAAATGCATTAGTGTTAGATATTATTTGAAATCTAATGTCTAGCTGTATATTCCTATAGCCATTATTAACATATTGTTGTTATTTTTTAGAATATTTACGGTGCTAAATTAATAATGGAAAAAATTAAAATTCGAGCAATTTTCTTGTACGAATTTAAACTGGGTCGTAAAGCAGCAGAAACGGTTCGCAATATTAATAAAGCGTTTGGCAAGGAAACAGCTTCTAAGTGCACAGTGCAACGATGGTTCCGAAAATTTTCTGATGGAGATGAAAACCTTGAAGATGAAGAAGGTCGTGTTCGTCCAGTTGCTGTGAACAACGACAACTTGATGACAATGGTGGAAACAGATCCCTGTACAACAATCAGAGAACTTGCAGATGGATTGGGCATTAGTCATTCAACAGTCCTGGATCATTTAAAACAACTTGGAAAAATCAAGAAACTTGATAAATGAGTTCCACATGATTTGAATGAAAATCAAAAGAACCGACGCTATGAAATTTGTTCTGCCAATCATCTTCGCAATAAAAACGATTTTTTACTAAAATATTTATTATCAAAAATGACATGGATGCACAAATATTTTTCACGATATGCTGTCCATTATTTTCAATCACTTTCTTCCACCTTTCCGGTAACTTAATTATTCCTGATTCATAAAAAAAGTCGTCTAGGAACGATTTGATGTCATCATCACTGGCGAATGTTTTTTCTATTTAAGGAATTCTGCAGTGGAATTCACGGTGGGTGCGGCATGATTATTCGAAAAATATTAATAAATCTTTTTAAAATACTTAATTTTTAAAAATATTAATTAAAAAATAATAATTTGAATCATTTCTAAATAAAAACACAAAACTATAGAAATGTCATCAAATTATTAAAATGACTTTAATTTAAATTTTATTAAATTTATTTAAATTTAATTAAATGCTTTTATTTTCTTAAAAAAATTAGACTCAATTTAAATTATTAATTTAAAAAATAAACTTATTATTTTAATTATGTTCGAATAGTCCATCACTTTAAATTTAATAAAAAATACCAATTTCCATCCGAGTGGGAGAATCACCATTCTAAGTTTAACATACTTAAATCAACATACAGCATCAATACATTTACACATTCAAACAATTTAAAATATTCCTAAAAAAATGTAAATATAATAAATATTAGTTCTAACATTTATGGGATATATAATACATATATTTTGAACCAATAAACATTCAATAGATATATTAATTGCAAATATATTCAAAATCACTACTAAGATATTTTTCAAAACAAAATTTTTGAAAGCTTCTATTAAATATTGAATCTATTGGTTCTGATAATAATAATAATGGTCTTCTAACGCTATTTGTATTCTATGATTGGTTCTCTTCTGTTCTAATACAGATTTCTGACTTCTTTCTTCTATCGGTCAGTATTTTGGATTCGACAATACTGGTTTAGTTGAGTAACTGTTTCTTCCATTCTCTCTGATATTGATAATAGATCTAGAAAGTTGTTAATGACTGAAAACAAATTTATGTTGCAAAATATTACCTTCACAATGTCCGATTGGATTATTATATTCCGATCCGGGTTACATTCTGGGAATCAAAACCGTACAATCCTCTAATGTGCTAATTATTAATCCCGGATCTGATAGAAATCATATTCACACGGGTACATCGCCGTTATGTCCTTGTAAGACAACATGTTGCTGTGGGACAACTCTAACATGATATATGATTGCATCCCTACAACAACTTTCGCAAATGAGGTAGCTTTCATCTGGACTCAGATCCATCTTCGAAGAATACGACATGCTAAGATGTCCGCTGTACTGAAACATTAAAAAGCAATTCGTTCACACAATAATCTATTCTTCGGTAGTAATAACAAATCTTAAATGGTACATTATAGCTGGCCCTTTCTATATCATATTGATATACAAAATTATCTAGACAATATGCAAACAACATTCTTCCTCTACGATTCACAATCAAATCTGAGCACCCTTAACCTATATATAATAATATATAAGCATAATAATATATAAACAGTAAAAAAGATTTTCACGCAAATTTCTCAAAACGATCACACGTAAATTGAAGGAGAATTAAGAAATTATTTTTACAAATAAAATTATTTACTTTGACTTTATAATTTGGTTTTTGAAATCGAGATTTTGGACAAAAGAAATATTTTTAAGGTATACCAGTTCAAGCATTTTCGAGTATTCAGTAGAAAAAAATTGCTTGAACAGTTCTGTAATTTGGCAAATATGATCGCCAATCAGATGACGAATATCCGACTTGAAGTAAGGGAGTCAATGAACAAAAAGACTCGCTCTGAGATACAACACTTGTTCTTCTTTATTCTTATTTTTATTTTACTTTCATATGTAGCTTATCCTTTAAAGTTATCTCTGCTTCATCTTTTATTTAATTATTATCTTGCATCAAATTAAAAGAAAGATGATTCTAGATCCTTGTCATTTTTATTATCTGTCGCATCTAATCTAGTAAGCATCTCTTTCATAATTTTTATAATATTTTACGTGATGTAATGTCCAAAATACCATGATTCTTGTCTATTTTTCATAATCATCGGGGTTGTTTAAATAAAATACAACATCTGCCTATTGAATTCTAAGTTTGCCTATGTTAATTTTTAATTCATCAGGGAGTTTATTACCAGGAAAGGATGTTCTAATTGCTCTAAAAAATTTCAAAACAATATAAGTGTTTTTACATTCAGGTTAATGAAGTGATTAATCAGACACCTTAAGATAACAGTTGATCCGTCGAAATATATGTTGTCTATAAATATATAATGTCTATATATAATATATTTAACTATTTAAAATATAAATAAAAAGTATAAATTTTAATAATAAAATAAAATAATATTCAACATAAAAACATTCGATTAATATTTCATCTTTATTTTATAAAATAATTTTATGCTCTTGAAACTGTTTTTATTTTTTAAATATATTAATAAAGCAAAATAATTACCTTGGTGAGTGAATTAAAACAAAAAATGTTTTTCTAAAGAAGAAAGCCTAAGTAATGCAAACTATTTCATTTGAACATAAAATGATACCACTAGCAGCGACAATAATAATAATTTGTTCTTAAGCAAGAGTCATCCTTCAAGTGTAAAAGTAAGAAAACCGTAAGTTGTGAAAATAATTCCTCCAACTTTAATTAAATAAACCGAGTGTAAAAGAGCTTCTTCAACGAAAAGTATTCATCAGAGCAAATATTTCCCTGCAATACCAAATTTAATTAAAAATCACTGCCAATATATTTTTTTCAAAAATAAAATTATTTATTTATTTTTTAGATTTTCTGTTTCTATATGTTACAAATCAATTTTATAAAAAATATTATTAAATGAGATTTGTTTTTTTAAACAAATTGGCTGCACACGTTTGTCGAAGAACGTAAATTGTCACATATAGTATGTGAATTTTGGTGTAAAGAAATCGAAGGTTGTATTATCAGTGGACACCCTCAAAACAAATGGAAATTTACTCAGATTACAAATATTTAAAAATTGCACCTTATTGATCAGTGTTTGGAATTTGAAATAATTGTTATTATACATTTTGTATTGTTATTTATATTATTGGGATCTCATCCGCCTCCCTCCTTCATTGAAAAGACAAAAATTTGAATTTAATGTCAAAGATGAGATTTAATCCCAAAAAGTATGAAAATCTGTGATATGTTATTCAATTTTTTATGTTTTCATGAATTTATATATAGATATATTGTATGAAAAAAATTAAAGACAAATGTAAAAAAATAAATAAAAGAAAAAAAAAAGTTTAAAAAAATGATAAATTATTTAAAAGAAGTGAGTTTGAACTCAGTGTGAAAAAAATATGAGTTATAGTTTTTATTACCTGAATTAACAGTTGATGATTGTTGATATCGATTATTATGATTTGGATTTTCTTGTAAATTGATTGTGGTACAAAAATTAAAGATTCAGAGAGATTGGGCTAAATATGTGTTTGCTGAATTTTTCTTAACGATTGGAGAGACGAGTTATCAGATTAGGATAAATTTTATGAAAATAATATGTCTGAACAAACCGTCAGTGTCAAATGGTTTTGTCAACTTCTGTCCGAATCGGTTTTTGATATAATCAAAAACGTTTCAATAAGATTCAATATACGTTAATCGAGAAATTGCTAAATGCCTTTTTCAAACTGACAATTTGTGAATTACAATGGGCCCAGCCCTCTGACCACGGAATCAAACCATGCGCACCTACTCCCTCCGTCCTATTTTCTAGGAAACCTGAGAGTCGGTCGGAACAATCAGCATCCCACTATCTATGACTTGCTAATCATTTTAATTGACCCACTTATTTTCTCAAGATATTTAAAAAAATTATAAAAATAATTTTTAGCTATAAAAATAAAAAAACGAAAAAAATATTTCTTTTATGTATTATTACTTTCCAAAAAATTGATAATATTAATCGATTCAGTCTTTTGCGAAATTAGTTGCTAATCAACATTGCAAACATTCAAATTGCAATTTTTATGTGTTAAAATTTTTATATATTATTTGAAACGAAAAGACAAGTCGTGTTAATTATTAGTGCTATTATTTTAATATTTTTAGTGAATTTTATTTGTTAAAAATAAAGCAAGCGTGGGAGAAGTTTAATAAACCCGGAAAATATATTGTGGAAATTATATATTCATTTTTGTAAATTTTATCGATGCAAAACCGAAGAAAAAAAGAAGAGATTGTTTTTAGCTAAGTGGACAGAAAAGTATTGATGCATTTAAAGTGGGAATCACGAGGGTTTAGTAGAAACAATCACTGTACAAACCTATAATGCTGAACGGGACTTTTCTTCAAAACATAATGCGGTGAGTAACATGTCAGACGATGACAAATTAGAATATGTCAAGAAACATGTATTGAATTTTGGAATACAAAAAGATTTTTTTCGGAGCTTTGCAACACGACTTAATTATTCAATAGCTGCGATTTTTGCTGCAGCTCTCACGATTGGACGACATGACAAACCATACTACTCATCCCTTCCAACAAAGCCTTCCAAAGTCTCAACAAATTAGATTTAGTCTTTTATCTGCTTTTGGTTTTAGTTATAAATGTGAGAAAATATTTTCACAAATGAAGTCTATTTTAAATAGAATCAGGATTAATATGACTATGGAATGTAAAAAATAATGGCAATTGATATTCATTATTAAAAAGGCCTTATTAATAAGATCCATGGATCCAAAAATTAATATTCAAGCTTCACACTCAACTTCTTTGTTAAACATTTTCAAATAGAGCCTTTATTACATAATTGATTGCATAATCATCTTTCTCATATATAAGCTGCAAAAAGCCAATGTTAATTTAGTCTGAAGATGGTGGGTAATCCGCCGAAATTAATTACGAAAATAAATTGTGAAAAATGGCGTTCACTTTTTAATAATTAATATGACTGTTGAACATTCTGATGACTGCATTCAAGTAAAAACGACTGCATATGAACATGACTTGTCCTAATTAACTAAAGAGGTACAGCGTGTGGAAAGCCATTAATTATAAAGTGTACTGACGGTATATTACATACAGTCTGAGTCATATAATTATCACTTTTTTAAATAAAGCCCTATCTTTTCTATTATTTAAGATATATCTCTGTAATTTAGTATATATATATTACTCATGTTATATAACAA
>MQRK01182049.1:41437-57072 GCA_001938485.1 Girardia tigrina
CACCACTTACCCTTCCGGAATTATGCTTTAATGATGTCTTATCACTTTTCCTAGCGTATTTTGAAATTTTGCTTGCAGATCGATCTAATTTGCGAGAGATTTCAACATAAGAAAGTCCAAGATCAATCATTGCATCGATTTTTCCTCTTTCATAATCTGATAGATCTTCACCTTTACCCATTACAATCTATTACTTATATTTATANGAATTATAAGCCAAATATAAATAATATTACTTACAGTTTCATAAATTTGCCAAATAATTGAAAATTAAAACAATAGTGGTAATTTAAACCTGCTTTATAGAAAAAGTGATAATTATCTGACTCAGCCTAAAATGGAGAAAATAATGATTTTGTGTTTTTTTTCAATTATAGCTATCATATTAATTTCTTTTATTTAAAATATTGTTATATAACATGAGTAATATATATATACTAAATTACAGAGATATATCTTAAATAATAGAAAAGATAGGGCTTTATTTAAAAAAGTGATAATTATATGACTCAGACTGTATGTAGTAAATTAATTGATTTCATGTTTTTTTACCATTAATTAAATTTACTTTTATTTTGTTTGTTTAATTAGTAAATATATTTGTTTTTGTTTCTTTATTTTTTTTATTATTATCTACTTCATTTTTTTCAATAAATGAATTTATTCAATTTCGGCTATTTTTTCTATTTTTCAAATTTCTCCCTGACCCACCTAGGGCTGTAAAAGTCATATTTTTCCAGACTGTTACCCGCAACTTAAAACGGCGACCGACTCCTTATTGATGAAAAAAGGCAAATTTCACAATTTTGTATAAAATATTTTGTAACTTGTAAAAAACAAAAGTTTGTTTCATATTATATAAATGAAGATATATTTTCAAAATTAATTTTCTTATATAAGTTAAATATAAATTTGCAATATTTTAAAATTAAATCCCAGAATTTTTAATTATTCATCAGAACATAAATTACAAAATTTGGCAAAAATTTGTTTTATTTTAACTTGTAAATAAAAATTTAATTTAAAATTGTATCATGTTAATTAATTAAATAACTTTTTTAAGAATAAATGAGTTAAAAAATTTGTTTCGTACAATGAATTCGGAAACCGATGATTGTAATAAGAATAAATGTTTTACAAATTAAGTTCCAGATGCTTTTACCACACTATTTGTTTGACTGATTAAAAATTAGATTTAAATTTGTTAAATAATAATTTGATTTTGTACTTTAGATTCGATAAACGTTGGCTCCAATTATATATTCTGAATGAAAAGAGGAAATCGTGGTGTAATTTCCTTTTCCATTAACGTTATAGAATAATTAGATAAAGAGATTAGTAATGTTTATTAGTAACACAATAGACACCAGATTGTTAAAGAATATAATTAATTGTCAGATCATTTGACGACAATAAGTGTTATTCTGACCAAGTCCAAATCAGTGTTGCCGAAATTGTCACGTGAAATTTGTTGTACAAGTGCTGATTTCCCTATTTCCCATTTCGTCGTGTCGCCGAGCCCAGATTTTTGCATCCGGTGGTGGGTGGGGACAGGTTGAAACAAGTGTTGGAACTGGAGAGCCCTGTTTCGGCAATTATGTATGCGATTTCTTCCAGTTCTTGCAGATTGGGGGTGCAGGGGGCTGCGAGAATAACCTTGGGAATCTGGGGAGCGATTGAATGAAGAATTTCTTCAAAATCGATGAGTTGTTATCCTGTGTAATCCCTGGTTGGATCAACTCCATGCCGCGGATGACTCGTTAAAAAGAAATTGTGATGGCTTCAGTATGCCGATTTGCTGTGTCTTAAAGTAGTTTTCAAAGACAACATCAAATTTGGGCTCGTGAGCCATCCTGATTTATCATCGAAGTTGATCATAAGGTTTTGCATGCTGGATTATGGTTGCGAGATGTGGTGCAAGCATCTGGAGTTGTTCTCCTGGGATTGCACTGAGCAGATATTGGAACAGACTGTTCTGCTACTTGAGATGCATCGCATTGAACCTGAAATCGATTAAATTAAGCCATACTTTAGATGAGCCGGTCGGGTCGACGAAAAAGGTTGGTGGTGCAACGTTTAAAGCGTAAGTGTCTGCAAAACTAGTTTGATTACAGTCTGTGTTAATGTTACTACTCCCTGGCAGAACGATACGGCAATCCAAAATTGCGTTGGTGGTGATACCATATTGATGCCACGATAAACTCTCGCGTAATGGATTGAAGCCGTTTGTTAAATAGAGTCGGGAACCAGCCACGTCCTGAAGAGTGGAAGTGAGATGTCCAACTGTGGACATGGTATCAATAATAAACACTTCATGTTGCAGATTGGGTCACCCCTCACAATAATAGGGCTCGCCAATGTGTGTTATTAAGTTGACTGGAACTAAGCATGTAGCTCCATTTTCGGTTGGAAATCCTTGAAAGACTTTATCGTAATCATCCTCGCCACTGAACAATCTAGTCACTGTGTAGTTTGGTAGGACAAGAGTGTCACTTTTACGAGAAATGTGTTCTAAAAAGATGTTAATATCCTCGTCATCAAACCCGTATGTTGGGTCAGGCGGCTTTTCTGCTATCCCCTCAGTTTTGGAGACAGCAGTACCGACCAGTCAAGCCTTTCTTCGCTTGTCAGAACTCTTATTATAGTTTTTTTTGTTTTTTGGAGCATTGAATCTGCAGGAGAATTTTGATACCTCTGAGACTGCATCATCCTCGCTATCTTCCAAGATAGTTTTATCAGTCGGTGGGATCATTGGAGCAATGTATTGTGTTGCATCCAATGTACACAGTATTTTTTGGTGACATAATGACTGATTTATTTGCCTTATGTATATTAATCTGAGTCATCTCAGGTTTTGCGTAGTTGTTTTCTGAAATTGTGACCTTGCTATTGTTTGTAGCAATGTGATTGATCATTATAGCATCCGATGCTGTTTTAGGGTTGTATTTTTTTGCTACGGGTTTGAATTTAGGTGCACTCTCAGAGTTACCAGCCATCTCCCCGGATAGAAATAAACCTTTGACTATGTCATAGTTAGATAGTTGTAGATCATGTGACTTAATAATGTCTTTAATGCGTTGTTTCAATGATGTATCAGCTTTCTCTAACCTAAGCGGTGATTTAAGATTGTTCAGTAATCGAAGAATGGCAATGACCTTACTCTTTGCGACAGAATTTTCCTTCTTTCTTAGGGTTTCATGCATGTCATTCCTTAACTCTTCTAACAACATACTAACCGCTATACCATACTCTTTGCAATATCGGTGACATCTATCGCTAATAAGAAGTTAATAAGAAGTGGTTTCTTATCGACAACTAATTTCATCTTCCCTGTCTAAGAACCAAAAATGTACGATATAAATGGTGTAAATCATACGAAAAGTGCGATGTGTTTCTTTGGAAGAAATTTGAATAAATAATGTTGATATTACACAATAATTTTTTTCATTAAACTATGTTATTTGTTCAGATGAATCTACTTTTGAAATATATCCTCCACGAGTTCAATATATAAGAAAAGGAACAGGTCATATAATTGAAAAACAAAGCAACGTCAACCATTCCTTAGCAAATAATGGCCTGGGGCTGCTTTTTAAAAGATGGAACATGAGCCGTAGAAATAGTTAAAGGAACCATAAATTCAGAAAAGTACATATATATTCTTCCAAATAATCTGTTATCCCCAATGAACTTGTATTAAATACAAGTCAATTGAATGAGCTAACATTATTCTTAAAAATAATAATATTCTTATTGAAATGAATTTTTATTTATTTTTGGATTAATCGGTTGATTTAAAATATATACAAAATTTTATCCATTTAACATATATAAGCAATAAAGAAGCTAATTATCAGTGATCTGAATACGGTAAAACTGTTGAAATATATTATAACTAAAATATATTTTGAAATAAGCGTATATTTTGTTTATTTAAAAGAACATGGTATGGATTCAGTTAAACGTTGCCATTCCTTGGGTGATCACGGAAAGGCAATAAACATGGCACTGTATCAAGAGGATATATGTCCAACATGCACTCCATATGTGGCCATGAATATGTTAAAGTAGAACGGAATATACCTGTCAAATTGCTATAGTAGACATATAGTTCAGGCAAAAAAGTAATCTTAATTCAAAATTTTTACTAAAAAATCCTAATATCGCTGTTGAAACCTAAATAAAATACCTTAATAAATCACAAAAGAAGAGCGACTTTCTGTCGGGAGAACTCTTTGTTTCTTTTGAGATCAGGAAATTCGAACACAATTATCAAATCATTAAAAAAGTATCAAAAAAATTTAAATTATTCCAAAGAATAAATGAAATTTTCGAGACATAGAGTCACATTTGTAATGGTCAAATGAATTTATGCATGCCTCAGAGGAGATAAATAATTAACTATTATTTATTGTTAGATAAAATGAGATTGAGTTTGGGGGGAAGTGGAAATATCTTTGTATGGACTTAATGGAACCATCTACTTATTGATACATATATCCTTTTAAAAGGGATGATATATTACAAAAATAATGTCTCCTTTACCTTTGATCCCATTATTGAGAACATGGAAACTATACATCTTACCAACTATTATACAATAAGCTTACTTCGTTAGAATCTTAAATATCCCTTAAAATGTTTATATTATCGTTTTCTATTTTTTGTTTGCGAAAAAAAGGAAGTATATCAAAGCGACAGAAGAAAAAACGTAATGTTATAATATTTGGGTTACCAAAGACGAAGTAAATCTAGATATACAAATATTTGATGATGTAACATGTTATGATATACAATTAGTCATATAAAAATTTTAGGTATCTTGGTTGAAGACGTTGTTGGTGCTTCTCTAAACAATGATTATCTGTCCTGTTGACATCAAACTTATTATTAATATGCCTCAATCCATGTGAAAATGTTTTAATAAAAATAAGATTCATCCATTAAAAAATATATTTAGAGACAAAATATTTCAACGGATCAATCATCATCAAGTCGCTGATTAATAATTTCTTTCATCTGTATATAAATGAAAAATAATCATTATGTAATCAATTGTATGAAATCACGATAATCAAATAATTTCAATAAGTTGGTTGAGACTGTGATTGACGTGTGAATCATTACTGATAAGGTCACGTTGCCTTAAAATAAATGACCAATGAGCTGTCTCAACCAGCTTATTTAGAATTCTTGTTTAGCGTGATTTCAATCGATTACAAATTAATTATTTATTTGACCTATACATGGTGGCTGATCAATCAAAATATATTGTCTCTAAAAATATTTTTTTAATGGATGAATTTAGTTTTTATAAAAATTATAGTAATAAATAAATATTAATTTAAAAAAATTAATAATTACTTTAGAGAAATCTACTTACGAAAAGAAAACAATTAAAGTTATAAAGTAATTAAAACTCAATAAAACAAGAATATTTATTGATCAAAACATCATGGCTATCACATTTTTACGACTGATTTGAGGCAGTTTTATTTTTGGGAGATGATGGAGCAGATCGATGTCCATATTCTCCAGAATGTTCTGGATTTGAGTTATCAGATAATATTAAGTTGGGATTAATATTCGCCCATGACTGATTCGATTTTGAGACTGTTGTGACCTTTGGTAACAGGCCAGGAATGTATGATACCCTTGACGAAGCAGTTTCATTTGGAACTGAATTAGTATGGGATAATTTACCAGTCAAAGCCGGGGAAATGTTTAGTTGATTCATCAAAGTATGGAATATTTCAGAACGTAAAAATCGTTGATATGAATCTTTTTCCATTAGAGCTTGAATCTTTTTCTGAGACTGATCAAATGTCTGTCGGGTGGCATGAATAATATCTGAGGCTGTTTGTATTCTTGTCACTGAATCAAGATTAATCTGAAGAAAATGTTTTACAAAGATCTATTAATTCTCAATATAACCTCTTTCGGAGATTGTTCGGCAACAAAGTCCTCAAAAATTTGAGTGGCTTTTTCTTGCATTTTTTTAGGACATTTAATCGACCTGTAAGCCTGACATTCAGACCAAAACTCCAAATTTTCATCACTAAATTCTGACCGTAAAAACTCTAAAAAGAGTGTTATACCATCTGTAATAGGGAGACTGAATTTTAAAACTTTTAAATCTTGTAAATATTACGTTGATCATAAAGAATATTTTCGAATGACTGACTCCATGATAACACTTGTTCTCTAGTAGGACACCCATTAGTACTTTTCCAAACATTATCAAGATTAACCATGAAGTTAGGGCTGACAAGACTTGATCTGTTTGTGGATTGATTGCTTGAGGCAGGCGACAAACTATTCTCCCCCTGTTGTTTACGAAAGAAGTTAAGTTTCTCACGCATATCCACACCACTAAATGAAAGGGTATCAATAAAAAAGGAAAAAAAATATTATTATAATATTTGATTTTGATGACAACACATTTACTCATAGTCAAATATTTAAAGGCAAACTTTATTCTCAGTCAAAGTTTTCTAGGACGTATAATTTATCACGTAAGAAATTCAACTTTCTATTAATTATATAAGACAACAATATGAAAATCAATACATGAAGAATCAATACATGATACATTTGTTTTCTGACCCATCAGAACTGGTTCAATTATTTCAGAAGTCTCAATAAAGTACTCATGAGCGTTGAAAGAAGCTGGTTACAGAGATTCTATTTTCAAGATAACATTCTCATTTATGTAAGTATTGTGAATTTATCGTCTGTAATAACTCAGACAAAATACATAGTCAGTGGTGACGTTCAAGCATCCGTAGAATACCCACTAAAAAGTGAGCCATGAAATCCGAAAGGTATATATTGCCTAGGAATGTCATAAAGAATATTGGAACTTGCTGCTTTTCTACGTAGCTTCCATCATTCTCAACTCACATATTCTTTCGACCATCTGTCGGAAAAGTCACTTTTACACCAGACCTTTGTTTTTTTCCTAAAGATCAAGGTTGTCGCTTGCATTAATTTCTCTTTGTCGGTTAAATGTTTTTCTTTTAGATGCTTCCTTAGGTTGCAGAACATTAAGATATCGCTTTTGGCAATATCCGAGCTTTAGGTAGGATGAGAAGGCTTCACAAATTCCCTTGACTGAAGTGTAACCTAGGCTACAGTGGATTTGTGTACGCGCACGTTATAATGGAATAAGAATAGTGTCTGGTCAAAGACCTTTCACCTTTTCTTATGCACCTCTTTAATAATATATGTATGTTATTGACCATTGATATTTGTTGTTTTGTTAGAGACATCTGTATGAATAACATCATGTGAACCCAAAAGTCGATTGTAATCTCCTTTCGCTGCTGAGAGAATTCAGTCAATAATTTACTAGAGCACACTTCGCCTGTGAATTTTCATTTTTTGAAGATTTTATTTCTACACGAATGAAGAATGGAAGGGAACCGATCACCAATTTCAGCATAAATGTTAAGGTTATCTTGACATCACATGTCCACATTGAGCAAGTAAGGTACTAAATACGAGAATAACTTGTTTTCTCCCATGGAACGAGTCATTTTTGCATTATTCCATAGCTTTTTTTAAAAGTTGTTTCTTTGTCTTTTTTCTTTCATTTCCCAAGATATTCTTCAATATTTCTTCTTCAATTTTTGGGGGTCTTTCGCTTCTTTTCTCATTGTATGCATTCGTTCTGCCTCACTTAAATTCTTTAATTCCCTTGTAGGTTTTATATAAAGAAGAGACTATAGGAATTGCTTAATTGCTGAATAGCTTAATCATGTTGAATTTTCCTCTAAAGCATAAAATAATGAATAAAATTTTAATAACAGGAATGAGGTTAAATTGTTTCAAGTTATGAGGGATAATTAACAAATACCGAAATATTCAAGATATTTTGTGAATAGTGTTTGTAGTACATTGTTGATTGTAATGCGCACTGTCCCTAATAATCAATATTAACAAACTATCTAAAATAATTTAATAAATTGAAACTATAGAAAATGTTTTGATAATAGATAATTTATTTAAATATTGATTATTTGCGCAATTAGTAAAACAAACAAACAGAAATTAATAACAGATTTCTTTGGAAATTAATCTTCAAGAGTCTTACAAAAAAACAAAAAGTTTATTAATCTTTATTATTTATATTTTTAGAAAGTCTTAAAATAAATTAAATATTTAATAAAATAAAAATGTTCCTGGATTAAATAACCTATTCTAAATTACCGGGGATCCCAGAAATAAATATTAAGTTTTAAAAAATAAATAATGATGATTAATACATCTAAAATGAGTTTTCCCATTGGAAACATAATTAATTTTAAAATAAAATTTTCTAATAGAATAATTTAGAATTAATGTAAGTATAAAAAGACGAAAATAAATATAAATATTCAACATTTACGAAAAATTAAAACTTAAAGTTTTTTACAAAAATAAAAAAATAATTTAGAAATCGCAAATTAAAATCTATATATAAATCTATGTACAAGAATCAAAAGAAAACGACGCGTTTCGCAATAATAATCATATCATCAGATCAATCCACACCATGTGTTAAGCGAACACATTATATGGGACAATACAATAATTAAAAATATTTTACCAATTATTCGTGGGATTAAAATGAATTTATTTCATTTTTCTTAGAAATAAAGCAAAAATACATTGAACACGATTAATTCCATTCTCGCAAACCAACCATTAGAAGGTTTCAATTGTCGATTGATAATACAGTATATTTACTCAATCGCTATGTACTATACGAGTTAAGCCATATGATAAAGATAAAAATTGACAGCCAAATAAAAGCTAATCATTAATTTGCAACTTCTCACATTGCCACTCAATTTTGGCCTTCACATCAAACCCAAAACAGTTTGAAATCTCATCGGTGCAATTTGACTGAAATGCCTGACCAAATGACAATCTTAGTGAACAGTGTGTTCTCTCAAATGTATCAGGTTTCAGACTGGTGACATGCAGTGGCACATTCCGTCAGCGCAAGATATTCGCACACCGAGAAAATTAATTTGGTTTTGAATTTTTTCGTTCTTTTCAAATCGTTTAAAAAATCGAAAAGTAAAAAATCTTTATACAAGGGATACAAAAGACGACGCGTTTCGAGATACTAATCCCATCATCAGGTGAATCAACACCATCTACTTAACTAACAAATTATACGGAACTTTACAACAATCTTTCTTTTTTTATCCCTTGTAAATAATTTAGAGTTAATTAGATTTTTATTGATTTTTATATTCAAAGTAAATCAAATATTAATATTATTTTAATATATTTTGTCCATTAGCGAGGATAAAAATGATCTAGAATCGAGACAAAAATTATTGTTTTCTTTATAAATTAAAGTTGAATTAATTTAATTTTAATAATAAAAGTCATGCTGATTAATCCTGTGGAATTATTTTTAATTTTAAATTATTTTTCTTTCTTTTTCTTTTTCTTTTTATAATTATATTTATTTTTTAAATAAAAAAATTATATTATACTAGGTTGTCAAGTATAAATTTTGTAGGAATGATTACTGTATTGTTTCATCTGACGTTACGTTTTTTTATTTTATGTAACCGTTACTTTTATTTTTTTTTTGATTTTGTCAGTCTTAATTGTATCAACGAATGTATGTTTGCTTATTTATTTATTTTCACCCTGCACTGTAAACTGCTAACATTTTTTATTTATTAAAATTATTTTTTACATAGTATTTTGCACTGAATTTAGGGATTCCGATAGAAAATACTTGATCGTTACTGGTCGTGAAACTTTAAAAAAATCTTATTGAATGTGGAAAACGGAATAATGGACAAAATCTAATGCATTTTCGAAAAATCAATAATGAAATCAGTAATTTTAAATTTAATGTCATAACAATTACCTGCGGTTCGTGTATATTTGTTATTGCTTTATTAAAAATTGTGTTAACCAACATTGTTTTATTATTTTCTTTTTTGACAAATTGTTTTTGTTAATATATTTTTTATAACTAGGTTTATCAAAATAACAATTCTTCATTTTGATCAACTTAGTTTGTAATACTGTAATAATTTTCAACAGTAAAAGCAGCGACTACAGTAAATTAATTAACTAACTATAAAAGTCGTTGTTTTTACAATTACAATAAATTCAAAAAGTTTTAATTTGACAATGATTTCCCATTTTGTTGCTCAATTTTTTGTTTCATTGTTGTATATCTTGGCTACTGAGCACACCAATTCAAAATTATTGATAAATAATCGTTTTAATAATTTTTTTAATAATCAGGTTCGGAAATTAAATTATTTATTATTTGCTATTATTATTTATATATAAATTTCGAATCCTTCATATCTTATCTTATACAAGACAATTAAGACATTTATTTCAATGACAGTCACTGACATTTTTTATTGCTGATAATTTTTGCTGGAATTTGCTTTGCTTATATGAGAAAATTAACTTAAAATGAAATGATCTCTTCGGAAAACAAAATATAATATCAGTGGGCCTAGCACAATTGGATCGATTGTTCAGATTATCCATTGTATGAGTATGCTACCACCGCCAAATTCTTGGGAAGAGTCGGGAATCGAGCGGAAGAGTCAGTATTTTAAAAAATTGATTAGGTAGAAATTCAAACTATTTGAACCAAATTGTTTCACGAAATTTGTGAAAGGTTATTTTAACCTCAATAATGATTTTTTTGGTCGCCCAAGAACGCAGATAGACAATGACAAACTTAAGTTGACCATTAAGTAGAATCCATCACCCAGTGCTCATAATTTATTGATAAGGTTTGCTGTTAAAAATCAAAAAATATTGAATCACTTGCCTGAAATTGGTAAATTAAAAATGTTGGATAAGTGAATTTTTCATCAGTTGAATAAAAAGCTGAAACGAAAGCGTCTCTTGTGAAGGAAGCTAGATTAGACATGATTATCACAAACGTTCAGCAAGCTGTGTGGACAAGGTGAAGCACCAAAACACACTGCAAAGCACAATATTCGAAAAATCTTTAGACTTTTTTCACTTATTATATGAGAAAATGAATGCGAATTTGCTTCTCAACATCGATAGCTTAGTTTACTAGTATAGTTTTGTCTACCCAAGGTTTTTGTTGAGGTACGTAGAAAATGATAATTTTAATTAAGACCCAGCAAATGACTTTATAATTATTCTTTGCCAATAATTTTTGACTTTTGAAGATTCCGTAACTTAGGTTTCCTAAAATGTTAAAAGATTATTATTCAAAACATTATTGTTTTTTACTTTCTGTAGTCAATAGAAAAACAAAAGTTTCAAAATTTTGTCTTACCGCACATCTGACTTGATTATCACAGACTCAAAAAATGTAAAATATAGTAACAGAAAAGTACTTAAAAATATTGTTTTGAATGATTCATCCTTTTTCTTTCTTATTTTGTTTCTTAGACATTTTGCCGTAGTTGGACAACCTTACACCCTTGTGTACTATTTGCAGTCGCTCATCACAAAACCTGCTTTGCTCCATACGCTCGATTGTATTTAATCATCTACCCTTTGTCTCTTTCTCTTTGTCTTTCTCCTAATACTATTCCTTCAAACTTAACCTTATCTAGGTCTTGTTTTCTTATCTAATACCCGAAAACGTTCAGCTAAATTCTCTTATCGATCTCTTCTATTGATTCCGTCTTTCATCTAGTATTTCTGCCACTCTCCTCCAGAAAAAATCTTTTGTACTCTTTTCTGTCATGTGATATTTAACATTCTCCTGTAGAATTTCATTTCAAATGATTTAATTTTGTAATTTCTCTTCCTATTTAGTTTCCAACTCTGGCATCTATAACAAAATTATGCCCAGAAAATTGCTAAAATTTTCCCATCGCCAATAAATAATGTGGATGATATTTGAAGGGTTTGCGTGTGCCAATAAAATGAGCCGGTCTCTATCTACTAATCCAAGCCATCCGTCAATCGATCATGTAACACCGAAATGTTCACCAGAGAGAAATATCAGTCAACGAAATGCCTTCAGAAACTCCAATAAATATCAATTATATCGCTGCATGATTAACAATATTAGTGAACATCAGATGCACAATCTCCGCATCACAGCAGAACAATAGAACCTTTCCCAATCAACACAATTGTTATTTGTATAAAATTGTGAAACACGAGCAAATAAATTCAATTGATTGTTCGACATTACCAAACATTTTATGATGTTTGTTTTATATGAATACACAAAATAATGCTTATATCAACATGAATTCTCACATAACATTTTGTGTTGGTTTCACACAAACAATGATGCCCGAAAACAATAAAGTGAACGCACTTCGCCACCACTAAACCATCTTCATTCTTAGATAATTTATAAGTTCCATAAAACAACAAGTGATGATTCTCATCTTCCTCCTTGTCTCTATCAGAAACTCGATCTCGGCAATTCATCAATGATCACCGAAGTGTACCGCTATTCAAAAAAAACATTTAGAGAATAAAATTTTACTTTAATGTATTCACCTTAAAACAAATCGAAATTAAGTCTAAAACAATTATCAAAATTACTTAATTACTGTGTTTAAACAATCTGTTCTTAAGAAAATAAATTTTCAATCTTACATGTATAGTAGACATTTTCACTTGACAATGAAAAAAATATTCTGGATTTTGATTTATTTAGCCTATAGAACTGACCAATAGGATTGCAGTATTTCAAAATATCAAAGTTTAACTAGTATGTATAATCTACGTACACAGTTCTATTTAGAAATCATTTACTGTTACATTAAATAATACGATTTTGACATACATGATGAATACCTCCGCCAGTCATAAACAAATTGTTTCAAAATCAATCGCAAATATTCATTAGATTAAGAAAATCAAATATAGATAAAATTCAGTATTTCTCAGTCACTTGTAAAGAACAGATTGTCGACATCAGAGAAAATCGAAAATAAAACTCAATTTCCGGAACAAAAAATATTTTGTGATAATTATAACTTGTTTGACTCGACCCCAAAGATATACACATCACAATTGAGAGACTTTGGAAACAGAATTACTTATTTATTTTAATATAAATTTCTATATTATTTCCAAATAGTCTAAAATAAATACCAAAAGCAACTTATACGTAGAACATTGGGTTTTTTTAAAAACACTCCTCATGTCCTTAAAATATGATGATGTTTCCCAGAGACTTTTTATCCGTTAGTGAAATTACATTTTGTCAGATCCGTTTGTTTTTCTAAGAGAAATTATATTAATAATCCTTCTTAACATACTTCAGATCACTTCATATAAAGTTCTCTGTCATCCTATTGTTTTATTTGCAGAGTGATGTTCTGTCTCTCAAACAGACTTCAGAACATCCTATTTTGAGTCATTTTCAAATTCCCTTTGAAAAGAAATAAATTAAAATTGAAAAAAGGATTTACAATCTATTTGTTTATTATTGTCTTACAATGTCGTTTGATGAGGAGAAGCAGTTTATGTTTACGGATACGTTATACCTGGTAAGTGTTAAGGACATGATTTTGATAAAATTTCTGATGACATTTGTAGTGACCTACCCGAATATATATTAATATTATTATAATATATCTTAATAAAATAATTATTAATAATGATTATTGGATTTAATAATTAGCAATGGTCATTTAATATTGTCATTTCTGTACATATGAGGCATTTATCGTTCGAATAAATTTATTCAAAACAAAACGGATTTAATACCGAAGAAGTGTGATCTTGTTCCTACCGAAATATCAAAATCCAGTTCCAATGGCAGTTTAGATTTCAAATCTACAAAAACAGGTAGTCGTACAATTTCATTCGGATTTATTTGTGTCGATAAATCACTCTCCATCCCTTTCAATATCTCAGTTCAAATCAGACAATTAAATTTCAATCAACTTTCCGCTCCATCTAAACATTTAATAAATCCTTTATTTACCCAATACTTTTAAAGTAACATAATTCTTTTATTAGTTGTTCTTCTTTTCGGGTCTTGTGTATAGTCAATTATTAATTTAAATTTATTATATAATCATAATTTATTTATTTCTAATTTATTCTTATTTGATAAAAGCTGGTTCATAAAGATATGCAATTATATCTATTTGTTAACCCGAGTTTACAACAACGTTTGGATATGCCAATGTTACTTTAGGACCTTGAATGGCTCTTATTTTCTTAACTCTTGCATTAAAATTATTTATTAAATACAAAATATAACCGATGTGATCAGTTTACATTCGTACCATACGAAGTTGAAACCCTAATGATTGAGAATGAACAAATAAGAATTATTTTTATATTTGAAATGGAAAATCGAAGCCTATTTATTTTAAAAATTAAAATCAATCTCTAGGAGAATAGTAAGTGGCTGACAATAGTCGATAATATAAATGCAAAGTGGTCTTCACAAAACCGGGTTTCGCTATCTTATCTGAGGATGAATGTTTAAATTATTGAGTTCGAGAAAATCATTAATGAACATTTTGTTATCAAAAATTGAACGAAATCTAGGTAGCTGGAAGATTCAAATTAATGAATCAATTAATTATTAACATTTGTCTATATATTGATTTCTTAAGATGACTTAAAAATCAATTATTGAATATTAACATGTTCTAAAACATTTGTGTTAGATCTTATTCTTAAAATTTTCCTGTTAGTCTTTAATATTTGTATATTAAATGATTTTCTTTTAGCTAAAAAATTAAAAAATTTGATCAAATTGCAGTTTGTTTAACTGCATCAATTGTAAATACAAAAATTGAAAAAATGTATATTTTTTTGAGTTTTGAGTATTTTTGATGGATAATTTTAAATTTCAACGACAACGATCAACTAAATCTGTTTACTTGTGAGATCGAGCAATAAAAAATTTAAAATGGTTAACTAGTAGAATTCCAGTTTTGATTGTAAAATGCTTCTGTGCACGAGTGTACCTTCAGATAATAACCACTTCTTGGGTGTTCCAATTAAAAAACATAGTCTATACGTTTTTTACTGGGTAAATTAGGTAGAAAAGTGGTTACGGTAAAATTATCTTATCTATTACTACGTGGGACTCGAGTGATCCTAAAAAATGAAACAAATATACAAAGATAAATAATGATGAAATTAATTTAATTAATTAAGTCACTGACTTGAAGTAAATTGTGTAACAAAAAGTTTCGACCAAGTTATTAATAAACGCGATTTCATGTAATCGATTTTAAGTAATCATCATTTAAGCAAAACGTTTTATTAATTATGTGAAGATTTTGGAAGTCTCGTTTAAATTTTTGAATTAAAGATAAAAAAACCTTTAAAATCAATATTAAATTATAAAAGTAAAAAATAGAAATTTAATGTAAAATTTTTGAAGACGATTAAGTTTCAATATTAATAATATTAAAAATAAATGTCTTTGATAAAATTTTAAATAATGAAACTTGTAATTAAAAAGATTTAAAAAACGAATTAAATATAAGATCTGAAAAAATAGTTTAACGGAATTTCTTAAACTTTAAAAGTAAATATAATATGCAAAAAAAACTAAATATCATAATAAATATTAAATTTTAATGAAGTTTAATAAAATGTTAATCCAAAAAATACAATATTTAATATATATATATATATATATATATATATATATATATATATATATATAT
>MQRK01182049.1:68185-86859 GCA_001938485.1 Girardia tigrina
TGGTTTGCGCTGGTGTCATTGTCTGTTCTCCAATTTCTTCTGTCTCCTCCAATTTATGATCCCGGTAGAGGTGCCTGGTCAGCCACCCCTTCGTTTTGTACGACTTTTTGCATAGTGTACATGGGAAAGGCAATTGCTGTTGTTGTATCTCATTGAGCTGATCAGGATTAGCGGAAGTGGACACCGCGTGGTCCCTTTTCATGTGTCTGTTCAGCTCCTTCTTTTCGGCAAACTCCTTGTAGCATCTTTCTATTGGACATTGGTGACGTTTGTCTCTCTCGTTGATCAGCTTCGGTACAGTTGTTCTTGTCCTATTGAGTCTTCCTGATCGAATTAGGGAGTTTATGTAAAATGCACTGAATTCGTCACCACTACTAATTCCAGAATTCACAGATTCATTAAAAAAATCATTGAAAAGAAATATCAATTTCAAACGTCCATATGAAATCGGTATTTAAACAACACGCATAAATTGTGAAATTTATTAAAAAAATAATTGGAAACATTTAATTAATTTTGAATATATTTTAGCATATGCTTTGCTGATAATAAATTTTAATAAAGTAATAAATTATAATAATATACAAAATAATCAGAAGGAGATCTAATGTTTGTAAGCTATAGATAAATAGTAAAAACAGTCGACTTAATTTACGATTTAAGAAGTCAAATAATTATAAAATATATAATATTTTATTAAAACTCCAGATATAAATCAAAGTCATTTCGAGTAAACAATTTAATATAATCTTGGTACAGTCTCAATGATGTCAGTCACACAAATCTCCTAAGACAAAGGTCTCACAGTGGTAAATTATATATAATTTATCATTGTCAGTAGTAAATCAGAAAACAAACCAGAGTCATCATGATAGATGAGCATCTCTAATTACATACTTACGAGATAAAATATTATTATTTATATTTCAAATATAATTTTTTAAAATACTTACATACTCCTTTTCTTTTTCCTCATATCTAACTTCGAATTTAAAGGATCAGATTGCGGATCGGTATCCTGGTTCGAGGAAGGATTGATTGAGCTATTTACTGAAACAATGGGCTGTTCTGATTTTCTACCCGGTCTCTATACAAAAAGATAATTCAAATAAGTAATTTTTTACAAATAGTGATATTAAACTAATATCTGAAAGCATCGATCTCTATTTTTTGACAAAAGTTTAGGTCATCCAAACATGTTAAATATCTCACACTTAAAATTCAGTTTTGAAACTATCACGAGCAAAGAAAACTATTTTGGAGTTCTCACAAGCCAGTTGTTCTTTTCCAACGAAGGAAAAGCCCTTTGAAAATGTGTTTCTTAACTCAAAAAAAACTAAAGTCAAAGTTTATTGATAAATCACCAATATAAATATTTATGTTATTCGTCATTTGAGTAGCAGCTTGTTGAGGCCATTTCAATAAAAGGTTTATGGGCGAGAATCTGTGTTTTTAGAATCGCAAATGTATACAAATGTGTACATGCCGGACAAAAATGATCAAAACACACCTTTTAAATGATATATTTATAAAATTATTGTTTTAAATAAATAAAATGTGTTTTAAAGGATACCTTTACGAAGACAAACTAACTAATATCGAAGAATGAATTTTTTGTTAAATAAAAATTCATTTAATTTTAATTTAGGACAAAATATACAAAATAAAAATAATTTCTTTAATTATTTATTTTTATTTTAAAATTCTCTTTGTAAAAGGATTTCCAATTTGGTTTTTTTTAATATAATTACTAAATTTATTTAACAAAATTTGAAATTTTATAAAAAATAAAGTATTCCCAAAATAATATTAATGTCTTTAATGGGACACAACAAAGGCGGTGGTTAAAGGATCATTAATTGCTTTTAATTGAATTCATTAGCCGAAATGCTACACATGTTTCCTTCATGCTACAAAAGAAATCCTCATTTCCTATCATAATCTCATTAATACGACTCATTTCCAGCCGGCGATCCTCTTCCTCCATGCTTCTTGGGAATAAGCTTTATAATATATTTTTAAAACTTTGACTCCATAAAGTACTTTTAGTCATCACAATGAAACTTTTGACTTTCATCTTAGTTGACGTTTTTAGTATCCATTCTTATTAATAATCACATAGGGATACCTTGAGTTTGCGTCCTATAGGTGCTTAGAAAGAGTGCAAAGTTCAAGGAGAAAAGAATTTTGAAATAACAACATATCAAATGACAATAATTTAAAAATAGAAGAAGAATAACTACTTAGCTGCAATAGGAATGCCATGGATGGACATCTATACCCTTATTACATGGGGAAATAATCCATCAAGTGGTAATGCGGGTGCCTTTAACTATACGTTTAGTTAAGAGTCCAAAAATGGAAGACCGGATTCAAATTTGAGAGATTTACTGCAAATGTTCTATTTTTATAAAATGCAACACGGATCATATTTGTGCTAATTTAGAATATTTAAATTAAATAATGAAGAAAAATAATTAGGATCAAATTTTACCAATTGAAGAGACTCTATAGTTTTAATGGACCAGCTAAAATTTCTATAGAATGATTATTAACGTACAAGTAAATCCCGTTTTCATCATTATTAAACAACGATTTTTCTTCTGCAAAATGGTCACAATCTGACTATTTTTTAACCACGAAAATCGATTTGTCAGTGCCCATAATGAATAAATAAATTAAATAAATATATAAATATATAAAATAAATAACAAAGAACAAAGTGCCAATATCTATTACGCTGCGCCTATAGCCGTCATTATGTTGTTTGAGTCCGGATCGCACGGCGCGCTAATAGCCGACATAATCGTTTAAGGGATTGAAGGGAAAATAATCGAATTCGATTAAATTAGATGATATTTGTCATTTAGTTCGACAGTTCTTATAGAATCAAGGAAGACAAACGGTTTGGATAAGTGAGAGTGAAGAAAAACATTTTTTATTATACTCAGTATTTAATTGATAAGTTCCGAAGTAATTGAATGTTATGAAAAATTATATTTGACTTCCGTTACGTCCAGTGAAATTAAAGTACAATAGTTTACAGAAATGAAATTTATTGATGCAGTCAAGATATGACTCTCTATTGGCGCCATTTCAGGTTTTTGTCAAGTAATGGTCTACCTTGCTTAATATCGATGTCTGATGAGGTGAAAGGTTTTCAATGCAACGAAAGAAGGACATGCCGATGAACTGAAATACGGAAATTTTAAAAGAAGATTGTAAATATGAATGTCCTTGTAGAACTACAAACTACTATATAATCAACCAGCTCAAAATACGTAAGATGAAGGTAAATATTGTCGGCTCGAGTGATATATGCGATGAGAAAAAAATAAGAGTTTCCCAAAATTTAGAATACAATATTATTATTATAATTAATAATAATAAAAATAAAATTAATCATAGTTATTATTATTATAGTTATGATAAAATTTTTAAATAATGTATACATAAATGAAATTGTTAAAATAATAAAAATACTTAAAGTAATAATAATAATAATAATAATCACAATAAAAATGATTAATGTTATTTTGTTAAATATTTATTACATATAATTTTAAAAAGAAATTTCCCACAAAACCTTAGTTTTACCGAATTTAATATCAATTATTATTGATGAATTATTTATTATTGTTTATTCAGTTTTCGAAAAATTTTTAATGCTTCAATTTTTTCATTATTATATTTTATAATCTCATTTTTCTTTTGTAATCTATTGTCCGGTCGTTTCATCGTACGGTCATTTCTTCACATTATTAAGAACACCAACATGGGTCTTCACACATTTATTTTTATCACAATGTGAACTGTCTTTGGGACAATTCTCAGCAAAACTTTCATAATTTGACATCTCACTAAATTGATAATTTTGTGTCTTGTTAATAAACCATTATTTGAACAAATTTTTATTATAAATAATTTTCAGATTTTATTTTTAAAGTTCAAATTTTATAATCTTGGTGATAACTTTATCTAAATATTAATTTAATTTTAAAAATGATTTTATTTAAAAAAACATTAATTTAATCAATTTAAAAATTAGTTAAAAGTTATTTACTTTATTTAAATTTTTGATATTAAAATTTGAAACGATTTAATATTTTTTAAGTTTTTCAATATCTTATGCTGTTATTTAAAATATAAATTATACTCGAATAATTATTTATCGGGAACATCAAAAATATCAATTTTCCATCTGGGTGGGAGAAACACATTTCCAAATACTAAACTCAACATACAAAATTCAACAAACCAATTTCAACATACCAAATTTAAAATATTCCTCACACACATATTTAATGATGGCATTAATAATTATTTTGGGCAAAAACAAGAAAAAGAAATAGAATGTCTTCTAATTTTATTATTTTTTAAAATATATTTTATGCACATTTATTTAAACTTCATTTCTTGCGTTTAAACAATATAATATATTGTGAAGACCTAACTGATTATTTAAGTTAAATAAAATATTAAAAAAATATTACGGTTTTTAACGAAAAAAACAGGAATTAAAAATAAACAAGAAACTATAACAATTATCACTTGTTTAACCTGGCTCTATTTGTTTTCCTCTTTCCTCTCTCGGGATATCCATTCCTCCACACCTCTACCTAAATGCTAACCTACTCCAGACGACTCTCGTTAATCGTCAAAGAAAAGAGTTAAATGTAAAAAATAAACATTTACTTCATTTTACAGAAACATAACCAAACTCACATTATTGTAAATACAAAAGAATTCATACTTACTAGTGTCTGGCTTTTATTCAAATATTTGTACAAATTGACGCAAATTTATGATTATGTTCACTTTTTGCTGTTTTTTCAAGAATTTTTTCTCAGGTAAATTTGAATAATTTTATTTTCACTTATGTTTTGTTTATTATTTCATGAGATCAAGACCATTTGAGTATGTGACAAAGGGTAATAAGAATGGTGACCTTGACCCATTTGTATTGGTTACATTTACCGGCCAGAAACATAAAAATGTATTCTTCCTCCACTTATTATTTATAAGTTTTTAATTTAAAATTTGAACACAAATTAAACAATTATGTAAAATATAAAAAATACATAAAGTTTATAAGATTAAAAAGTAAAAAATATTTTTTTTAAAAACCTAGAAAACTGTATAATAATTAAAATAAACAAAAAATCGTAAGTTAAAAAGTTTAAATTAATTAAAACTAATATATTTTCCAAAACAAAATATTTAGTAAAAATTTTAAAAAAAGAAATAAGGAAGTTAAACTGATTTGAAAAAAATAACAATAATTCGGTTAAAAATTTACAATGTGAAACGAAATTACTTGAAAAGAAATTAAAGTTAAAGTTGACTTAAATATTTTTTTAACAAAAGAAGTAAATTTCAGAGATGAATTTAGTAGTGAAAGTTTAATAAATTTAAATTTAAGTAGAAATTTACTTAAAACAAAATTTAATGAACGGATTTCCGTGAAATGATTAAATGAACGAGAAGAAATTTGTTTAAATTCGCGAGTAATTTTCATTAATAAATTATCGCGTGGAATTATGATTTCTAATTCTGAATCAGCCATCACCGAAAATAATGTTAATGCAACTAAAATTATTATTATTAGTATTACTATTATTTTTATTAAAAAATAAAATTTAGAGTTTTAAAATATCGATATTTATTTCTTAGGTAAAATTAAAATAATTAAAATAGGTATAAATTAAATAAAATTTTATGAGAATTTAAACAAAATTAAATAAATATAAAAGCGTATTTATCAACAGTGATTAGCAAATGTGTTTTCTTAATTTAATATGGGTAATTAACGTTCAAAAGTCGTAAATTGATAAATATATTATAAATTTAATTAATTAATTTCATTTTTTTTAATTATAATATTTTTGTTTGTTACTATAGCATGCAAAAATAGAATAATAATCCTCAATTGAATCGTTTGACTTTTTTAATGCCTTAATCGTCTCTAGCTGATGATATTTTCCCATCCGCATATGAGAATTACAACAGAAAGCGACCGCAACCGGATTATGTTACAAGGGATTATCGGAGAACCTGCCGTCGCAATTTTGGTAACAAATTTAATGAAAAATATATTTAAAGAATATTGCCCATATAATCTTAAAATAGTATCTAAAAATAATAGATAAAAATATAAGTATTAAGAACACCAATTTGATTTTTTATATTTTTATTTAAACAACAATTTTGATTGTCCTCAAAACAATCTTTGTCAAAACTTTCGTACATTTGCATTCAAAGCGAAAATTGATTAATGGTTTAATTCTCATTACTTTTTTAGAAAATGGGGAAATAAATATTTAAATAAAATATTCACTCAAAACTTATTGGATAATAATTAAAATGATAATCAATTATTTAAAAAATATTAATTTGATTTATTTATTAAATATTATAAAACTTAATTAACTTATTTTAAATTTTAAAATTATATGAAATTAGAAATAAATTTAAACATTACATATTTTCAGACAATAAGAATTAAAATATTAATCATCCATCTGGGTAGGAGAGACACATTTCCAAATCAACATACACATTCAAACACAAAACATGAAACATTCAAAATATTCCTCACAATAAGTATTTAAAAAAACACTTAATAAAGATAGCACGAATTATAAGAATTAAGAATGAAATTATAAGAATGACAAGAATTAAGAAATACTGTTAGGAGATTTGGTTTGTTCATAAAAATTTTGAATTTAAAATCTGATAAAATTAATAATTAAATAATTACAATTCGTAAAATAAAGTTATATATGTTATATATATGTTAAAATAAGATTTTGATAAAATAACGTTTTAAAATAAAATTACAATTACAAATTTTAAATTTCCCTTTTCTAAAATAAAATAGAATTATATTTTCAATAATAATTTCTTTTTTAGTTCAATTAAACAACTTTTAAATTAATGTTTTTGTTACAGTTAAGTTTTCGTTTACAGCAAACAATAAAAATAAATATTAAAAATCAACAATATATTCTTAATGTAAAAAACAAAACAAAAACGAAGATATTATTATTATAATAATTAAATAATTTTATTTATAAAATTCTAACTAATTGTTATTAATTAATTATTATAAACCAAAATTTATAAAACAAAAGAAACATTTTAAAAATATAAAAAAAATAATTTGGCAATATTTTTTCTCTAAAAAAATCAATAAAAAGTCTAATTTTAAACCAAAACAAAAACTTTCCTAAAAATTAACAAAGATATTTTGATTAAAAGTTAAAAATTAATTAATTTAATTTATTAATACTTTTTGTCGAAAATTGAAATCGATTTTCTTTTATTTTTAGAAATTCAGATTATTTTTAAAAAAAGAAACGATTATTTTTTTTCTTTCTATTTTGAAAAGTGAAAATTTTTATTCTAGAAAAAAATTTATTTCAGTAAAACAAATTAACATATGTTTATTTATTTATCCACGTGTTCTTTATTGTATGTTTTATATATATTGTGATGGTGTTTTAATTCTCTCGCACTTCTCCACTTGGATCCCTGGCGGAAGAACACTCACATGTATTAATAGTAAAACTAAAAGTTATTTTGCTTTAATTAATAATCAAATTTGGAACAAGATATTATTGACCCCTTACAGCCCAGTGGGTCATATATGATCCCAAGTAATTTTTCATAATTTTATTACCCTAAATGCTTACCCTGCCATATATGGACCAAACTGTTGTTTTGGATATTCTGCATGAAAACATCATTTTTAAAAAATGAAAAAATACGTATCTCTTTATTTCTCCTTTCCTATATTGTATATTTTTTTATTAAAATAAAAGTAATCATGCAGTAAGGGGTTAATTGAAGAAATACAGTATGGAATACTTTGATACATTTGAAAATAATTGATGTTCTAACTTTTTCTTTTCCTTTTTAAATATAAAAGATATAAATAATAATAAAATAAGATGAAGAAAAGAAAACGGAGAAAAGGAAGACGAGAAAACGGAAGAAAAGTTCCTCTACTAAAAATTGTTTAAATAATTGTTATTTGTGTTATAAATAACAATTTTGCGTTAATGAAAAAAATAAATAAAAATTTGATCTTAATGAATTATAATCTTGATCAAGAATCAACATAATAATAATAATAATAATAATATTTTCAATTATATAATTTTATAATAAAATTATTTTAATAAAATGACGTTTAAACTTTATATTTTACTTTAGGAAAATTAATCTTTGAGAACAAACATTTGATCTGAGGATTAAACTTATTATGGTCAAAAATAAACTAAATATTTTTTTAACATAAGAATCTTAATGTTGTTTTATTTTTATCTGTTAAATTTTGAAAATTTAAATCGATTAAAAGAATTTTTAATCGATATTTGAGTAATAAAAATATATAAAACATAATCCACTGGAATTTTAAATATTTTAAAATTCTATAAATTATAAATAACTTAAAATAAATAATAACTTTTACAAAAAAATAAAAAGTATGTTCTGAATTAAATTTCCAAAGCAATTATAATTGTGTTCAAATCACTTTTATCAATAAGCAGCAGTAATGGGTGTAACGTCACATTCATTTGAAAGACTTGGCATGATCTCTGTAATAGAATCCAGGAACATGGCCTTCATTAAGGGAGAAGTAATACATCGATTAATTCACAATTATTTAAAAAATAATGGAAGAAAGGTACAGTTGTAAAGTTTTATATATAAGATCTTTGGAACCTAAAATTTAAGTCGAAAATGCTCTATCTACATTCTTTTGAAAGTTTTAATATTATGTATCAATACATTGATTAATTACATCTTTGAATGTCATGTTAAAACAACTTCATGTTTACAAGTTCTTTGTTCGAAGGATGATAATTAAACCGTTAAAATTGATAAACAAATAACTAATAAATTTTAATTTTAAGTGATTCAATGATTTAATTTTGAATAATACACAATTGCATATTTTATAAGTTCGACCAATCAGAGTAAGCCTTGGGTCAGACATTAAACTATTTCATCCCTTTTTAATCATTTTATTATTTTGTTGTCGATTGACAATTGTCGCACTTTTCGAATGTCAGGAGCGATATTTCACGTGAAGCTGAATTTGAAATTTCTTATTTTAAACGACTTTTAGTGATATTTTTGCGAACGATATTTTTATTGCTAAAACAAAATCGATTTTTTTGTGATGTTGTTGCTAAACGAAATTGAATCTCGAGATTATGACTGCTTTGAAATTAAAATTTTTTTGCAAAACGATCGCGTGAATTGTTACTAAAAGAAATTGAATCTTAAGATTGTGATTTCGAGGCAATCTGGATATCGGATGAAGCAATTCCTAAAAATTGTTATTTGAAAATATTTCTATTGAATATTCATTTACTTAAAGCAGGGACCCTCCTCAAATTCGGTAGTGTTTCTTCCTTAAGGTGCTCATTCTGTTAATTTTAAAAAGACTTAAAATAACTCAAGAGAATTACTTTAAAAAAAACAAAGAAAACCGAATTTATGTAAAAATTAAACAAAAACAATTAAAGAGAATGAGTAAACATTTCTAAAATCAGCCAATATTGACAAAGTCATATTAATTTCTTGTTATATTTTATTACAGTAATTTTAATAAATATTTAATGTACTTTTAGGTGTTGATTGTAAACTTTTATTATTTTAAATAAAATAATTTTCTTTAATATTCAGCCATTTCACCATTTCGGTAGGGGTATCCTCTGAAGGGGCAGCAAAAAATAGTTGACGTTGACCATAAAAGTCTCATGCTCTCTACACTAGGGTTTCCAATCCCGGGAAAATGAGGTCGGGATCCCGGGATTCAAAATTTATATAACTTTTTCAAAAATTAAAATTATTCGATATCAAAGTTAATTAAAATAAAATTAATAATAAGACAAAAATTTATTGTAAAAATATTTCGTAAAAGTTCGATAAAAATTAGAGGCTTCTACAATTTATCAAGGAGGAACATGGAATAGAGCTATCTCTTTTAAAGGATATTAAAACCAGATGGAATTCATTGATCGCTATGCTTGAAAAATTCCTTCTTGGAAAAATCTCCTTGAAAAAAGCTCTTGTCTGTTTGAATTCAGACATCATCTTCAGTGAATCCGAAAATAACACACTTGAAATCATTTGTCGAGCTTTGAAGCCAGTTAAATTGATAGTAAAGACCCTGCCAAAGAAAAAATATACTTTGGCGATGGCAAATGCTGCTGCTCGATTTGCATCAGATGAATTAGCCCAACAAAAGTCAATGTTCTCAGGTGTCTTATCTACTGCATTGCAGAATCGCGTGTCAGTTAGGTTAACGGCAATATCTTCAGCAGTAAAATATCTTAGTTGTGGTGGACCCGTAGACACAACTACCGAAATGAATGCCGTGAAGTTTGTACTCATCAGCCTCGCTAACAAATTGAATGACGTCAATGTTTGGGAAAATAGACATGATCTTTTATCTGAAGAAAAGAAGTCAAGTGATATTAACGAACGTTTGAAGAAAGCCTTGTAGAAATATGACAGTGGGTTAAATGAAAAGGAAGGAAGAGGAAATACAGGATCAATAGAATGAAAATTGGAAGAGAATTCGATTTTTACCTCGTCGACTGGAAATTTTGTACAAAGTTCTTTTATGCGTACCTCCAACAAGTGTCGAGGAGGAAAGAGCATTTTCTGCGAGTGAACTGTTTTTGAAAAAACTAAGATCCAGACTCTCCGATGAAGCTCTATGTAAGTTGACCTTGTTACGACATTATTTCCAAAATAGTCAGTGATTCTAGTGTATAATGTCTTAAATAAATAAATATTTTATGACTTTTAATTGTAATTATGTTTCCTGTTTTAGATTTCCAATAAAATATCAAAATTTTAATTAAAAATAATAATAAATGTTTATAATAATAATTAAAATTTGAACTAGGTTAAAAATTAAATTTAAAATATTATGAAATTTCGGGATCCCGGGATTAGGGTCTGGATTGGTCCCGAAATCCCGGGATTTGGAATCCCTACTCCACACACACACGAAATGGCAACCACAATCATCACACACAACACATACACACTGACAGCTGAAACAAATATAATAAAAACAACATACACACACAACTTTAACGATAAAATATTAATCTCTCTGTTTTATTTTAAATATACTGAATAATATTAATTGATTTTTCGGAACGTTTAATTTAATTTACTTTATTTAAAATTTCTTTAGAGTTTTATTTAATTATTTGAAATTATTTAATAATTTATTTTTTCTTCTTGTCGGTCAAATAAATAATTTTCCGTTCAAATGCCTCTAATTACTTTGGAAAGAGTTGTGTCATCTTGAATAAATATTTTTGCCCCCGAAATTGAAAGGTAAAATTTGTTGTGTGAAATGGATATAACGTCTCATAAACATTTTTATTTAATGAAACCTAAATAATTGCAACATTAAGCCAAGATCTGCTGGACAATAACAGAACGTGTTCCGCCCGGTGCCCAGTTTGCTCCGTATACCACACCATTTATGTCGTGCTCTCCCTCGCCGCACCGACAGACCAAACCAATGTCTCTCCAATGCCGCATCCACGCAAAAACATTAACATGATTCGAAATTCCTTTGTTCGTAAAAATGAACATAACTCAAAGTAATTTAAATTCAAATTTCTATTTTAAGTTATTTATTTATTTAAGTTAGTTTTTTTTTCATGTAATTATTTATTTTTTAATTATATTTTAATTATATCAATATATACACATATCAAAATATATAGCAAGACGAAAAAACAAAAATGTTAAGTTCGTGATTGTGTTCTGGTGAAAACTCAGATCAAGACATTTTTGAAACTTTTATTTAATAACAACAATTTAACATAATATTTAAACAAGTTTTGTTTAAGTAAATTTCTGAGGAACATTTTTTTCATTATTCTTGAACGAACCAATAATATCAAAATTATTGTAAATATAAATATTTAATTTATTTGAATGTAAATCCTTTTATATTTGAAATCTTGTGTTTGTATTTTTTTTAAACTTAAAAACAAGTTAATGACTTAAATAAGTTATTTAAATCTCTTTTTAAATTTATTTTTTAATATTTTTAATTTAAAATAATTTAACATTTAATTATATATTTTAAATATTGTATTAATTTGTAAAACGTTGACTAGTTAAATTTTAATACAAAAATTTAGAAGAGTTTATAAAAAATCCTGCCAAAAGCAAAAAAAGATGTCAACGATTTTCATTCGAAAGAAATCAATCTAATAATTGCCGATTTGAACTTGTCTTTGCAGGGGAGGAATTTCAAATATAAATAACAATATTATTCAAAATTATAATTCAAAATGGAATTTAAATGCCGAACAGAAGGTCTTCCACATCCTTTAGGAAGGCTGCATAGTTAGAAAACGTTGTATTATAAATAATTGTCACTAGAAATAATAATTTTCATCATCGACCCAATTGTAATACGAAAAGAGAAATTAAATTAAATTCATTCTTTTTGTTTTAATTATAATTAAATTAGGATTTTTTCAAAGAGAGAATTATTACAATAGTCAGAGTTAAATTTTTTCTAATCTTCTTCTTCTTTTTTCCTCGTAAATTATTATAACCCAGTGGAATATATATTGTTTTTCGAATTACGTCTTTTAATTAATTAATTTTTCATAAATTTTTTATTCGTGGTCATTGGAATTCTTTTGTTTACAAGAAAAAAGAGAAGGAGAAGCGAGGAAACCTTTTGTTTTCTGAAAACTAAATTATTCATTTTATGTATTTAATTTTGAAATTTTAGGGTTTCACTGTTTTCATTCAATGACAAAAAATAAAATAAATTCATTTTTTTATTAAATATAAAAAAATATTTTCCAGATTAATTAAAACAAGAAAACAATATTTTTTTAACATTTATTTTACTATTATTTTTTTTTCTCATTGGGAAAATTTATCGCTGTGAGGTGTAAACAAATTCGTGACATACCTCAATTTATATGTTCCATCAGTAAATATTTATGATTTTATTGTTTGAACAAATAAGCAAATGATAAAAATAAAACAATCCTTCATCTTGAAAAAACAAGGGGCTCTCGGAGTCGAGAATAAATATTTACCTGCAAACAGTCAAATAAATCTGACATGAAGAAAAATTAAATAAAATATTATATTTTTTATTATTAAAACAATTTTGTGTTAGGAATATTTGAGTATGTTCAGTTCATAAATAAATAAATAACAATTAAAAATAAGAAAATTAATTAACCAAAAATAAATATTTAATTAAATGAGGACACAGTCGTATGGTCGAAGTCAAATATTTAACAAATATTTAAATATTTATTTATTAAAAACGCTTAAGAGTCCAAGAATAAGACACTTTCAAAAAGAGAAGAATATATAAAAAAACACAAATTCACCAAATAAATACCCGGAATTAAGGTCTAATATACACCGCCCTACCAAAAGTCACCGACCACCGGTGTGTTCGCAGTAATGAGAGATTATGAGAATTTTTAAACGAATGATATATTTACAAAAAATAGAATGTATAATATTAATGAATTTTTAATTCTTTGTACAGTGTCCTTTGCATTTTATAACCTCTTTCACTCTATCTGGCATCGAGTTGACGACACTTGCTAGGAAGTCCAGAGGAATTCTAGAAGTCCAACTCCTCCCAAAGCGAATCCGTCGAAGATGCCCTCTACCGTCTTCTCTTGCTGTCCTAGCAGAATACCTTCAGGAAGAGTGGCGCAATATTCCTCTGGACTTCCTAGCAAGTGTCGTCAACTCGATGCCAGATAGAGTCATAAGTCATAAATTTTGAAGTTACATATTAAACGTGTCAACTTTCATGTATAATGAAGAGAAATAAAAATTATCCAGGTGTCAAGTATCAATCCGCATTATCGATTAAGCACAATTAAATAATTGGTGATGTAAATTGTACCGTCAGAAATCAGGGATCAACTGTGCTGCCAGTGGGCATACTTCTACGTAGTATCCCTGAGAAACTAGAGATCTCGGTCTCTAGGCTAAAGTGCCCATAGCAAGCCGATATCTGCGCCGACAGAATATTGTAGGAACTTCGGGCTTGCAATCCGATTAACTAGGCTTCGCTACCGTTCTGAGTGTCATGGCTGTAGTGGAGTAGTGACCCTACAGTCGAGTGGTCGATTGCATCGCAATGATCCAAGGTTCCGACTTTGGTGAGGGATGTTGTGAAGCCGGTCCGCCGGTGGAACTAAGGCATGGATCCCAGCATTGGGGGAGTGCCCGTTGAAGCCATAAGCGTCTCAGCCCTCCTAAAAAGCCTCAGGCTTAATATCTGTATAGGATGAGAGGTTCACCGTCAGAAATGTTTTGAGAGCTTTCTTACATATTTCTAATAACTTTAAATCTGTAGAAATTATAAGAATGTTTGCGAAAGGACGGAAACTTCTAGGAAAACTAAGAAGCATAACAAGGTTAATTATGAAAAAAATACTTCCAAATAAATCCTACAATTTTATTTTTTTATGTTTAGAGGTTTTTGTAATTGTTTTTATTAAAATAAATGGCTTTAGGAATTTATTGAATTTTATTAAATATTTTTATTGGGTATTTTTCGGGTAAGAAATAGACGTTGATAACCGTTCGTTGATAACTTGCATAGATCCTCGAGGTCTAATGGGGTACTCTCAAATCCTCAAATACGTAAAATTTGTTTCCTTACAATATTTTTTCTTATTTGTTTGAAAAATATTTATTTTGTTAAAATTAAATTATCTTCTAAAAGTCGACTAATCATATTTACGACTTAATTAAATAATAATTCGTTTTAATTAAATCATCATTTAAATTGTTTGTTTTTATTCACAAAAAATTACCATTTTTAAAAATTTTCTAATGGGAAATAAAACTTTAATTTAATTGTATAAAAAATTTCAATTTGTTTTAATTATCGTTACTTTTTTGTTTAAATTCAATCCCATCGAGAAATAAGTTGCGATTGTTTGTTTAAATTCTCACAAATAATTTAAATACAGAAAATAATTCTTATATAAAAAAGAATTTCCCTGGTTGTATTTTTTTAAAAAAAATAATTTAAAAAAATAATTAAAACAAATTGGAAAATTACATTATTTTTCAAAAATTCAAACAAATATATATTTTTATTAATTATATCAATTTATATTAATATAAAATTAATTATTAAAACTTATTAATTATTTAAATTCATTTTAACTAATCATTATTATTGTTATTATTATTTATATTATTGTTATTAGTATTTTTATTAGTATTTATATATTTTATATTTAAAATGGAAATGAAAAATTTATAACATCAATTATTGGAAAATGTCTCAAAGGATTCCAGAAAATATTTTATTCCATTAACAATATCTTGTTCCGAATTTAATTATTGTTAATGATAAAAACACACAAAATACTCAAAAAGTCATAATTAAGTAAAACAAAATATTTTTTTAAAATTCTTACGAATATATTTGAGTTATCGTTGGCAATTCGGAATCTATTTTGTTGGAGATGAATCTTTATGTTCCTTGATCTCGGAATCGTCTCTTCCTGTTTTGAGGATCAATAAGGTTTTAGTGTATTCGAATCTTGAAACTTTTACTCTCATTTTCTAATCATCAAGGCAGTAAAAAAGCTGTAAACTGTTTTGATGTTAACTTATGTTTCATGACTTTTTCGACATTTTTATCAATTTGTCAAATGTACTTGTAGAAATAAGATCGTTCTGCAAGTACTCAACTGCATTAGTTATTTTTGTGAATTTTTTGCAAATTTGTCTTCCTAATCTCCCATTTCCAAAATCTTCTCAAACTGCTTCCTTGTGTATGCGTACATAAATGCTTGAATTACAATATTTCTTTGTTCAGCATTAATTTGAATAATATATTTCCGCATTTCTGTCCGGAATTCTTTAATTTCCATCTCCATGGTTAAATTCTTCGGTTAAGAAAACAAATTGAGTCTTTAAAGTTATATTTAATAAAAATAATTCAATTAAATTAATAAGTATAAACAATAACATAATTGGAAAAAGTGTTGTTGTAATGACTCACATTGTTAAAGCCTGGTCATTGGTTCATACTCACAATCACACATATACAGGTAACAACATGCATTCACTCCTCACACTGTTGACATCATAAAATCAGATTCTCAAAACACACACATAACTATACATAACTATTCCTACTCACAATTATAATTATTATTAACCGATATTTCCAAATACTATCCAGGATACAATTAAATAGTATCCTCAAAGAATATGTTTAAAAAGGTGATTTTTAGAAAATAGGGATATTATTTGGATTTAATTTTATTGAATTATGTAAGTTAAAATTATAAAAATATCGTATTTTTATTATCATAAATATGATTATTTTTATTATTATTACTATAGTATTAAATAGTATCCATATGAATATTTTAAGATTATGGATATTATTTGGAAATATCCGTTACTTGTATCATTATTTGTTCGAAATTTAAATTTTGTTATTATTATTCATTATCATTTGTTTATCCTTGTATCATTTGTTTATTACAAATATTTAAATTAATCTAAAAAATGTAATAAAATTTTGTTTTAATCAAATATTTTATTAAATGTAAAAATGTAATAATGAAATTTTAAAATACCATTAAAGTAAAAGCAAGTAACATGTAAAAAAATATTTTTATAAAAATTATCAAGGCTTCACACACAACTCTTAATGTATTAAATACACAATACAAGTTTATGAAGGAAATAAACATAACATCCTAATCTCGAGTGTTGAATGATTGAATTAACTCACTCTAGTTAGTTAACCAATCAAAAAAGCTTTGAGCCCGTGATGATTTTATTTTGAAATCAGAGTTTTCATGATTACCAAAATTTTCTCGATTTGCCGAATTCCGAATTTTTTATTGAAATCATTATCTTTTTGTGACAAAAATTTCAACTAATTGTCACGATTTATCAAACGTTTTTGAATTTTGATTGAAATTAATTATTTATGATTTTTCACAATTTTCAATTTTGAGACGCAGTTTGCTACAAGATTTGAAATTCACATAACGTTATTTTGACATATGTGTAAAACACCTGATTTCTCACCCGTCCAAAATTATGACACAACAATTAAAAAAAAACAACTTTTTTAAAATAATTTTTTCACTTTTCATAAATATTTTTTCATAATTTTGTCTCTGGTTCAGTTGATAAATGTGAGCATAATAGTACTTCAAACATCTTCTACACTAGTATCCCTTAATTTCTTTTTTTCATCTTTTTTATTGTGAGGAATATTTTAAAAATTTTAATATTTTAACTTGGTAAGTGAAAATGTGTTTCTGTCACAGATAGAAAACTTGTATTTCGGATGTTTGTAATGAATATTTGTGTGATCATTATTTATATTTTAAATTAGGGGTGTGCCGGAATCCGGTTCAAATCCGGCCATAATTTGGCAGCTTTTATTCCGGATTTTGTAAGGGTATGCAGATGTACAAATAAGCAAAAAAACTACTAAATTCAAGGTATTGAAAAATGAATGAATCCAGTCAGAATTATGCCAGTACCTATCTGAACCCGTGGTCTCACGGACAAAAGATCCACTGATATGGTAGAAATATAATAAAGAGAGATTTCCTAGTTTAACAAAAGTAGCTCGAGTGTACCTGGGACCACCTCCGACTAGTGTACCATCTAAACGATTATTTAGTGTGACAATTTATCAGTGATCACAGTAATAGAGTCCTTCTAGAAAATGCTTTAAGACTAATTTTTATGAAGTACGATTTAATAAAAAATTCATAAATGTTTGTATTTATATGTTTCTTTGTTCAAATTTAACCTTTAATTCAAGAGCCTTTTAAAGGATTGTAAGATTCTATAATTATTCAGAAATATTAATAATATATTTTTAAGCTTATTTAAATATTTTTTTAAAATATATTCTATATGAATGTTTTTTAATGCCATAAAATTAAATTTGTTAATTTACTTTAAAAAGTATCAATTAAATAAAAAATAATAAATAAATTATTTATAAATTAATTTATAAAAATTCAATTAGATTTTAACTAATTCTTAAGTTTCCTAAATAAAAATATAATGATAACTTATGTATATAAAATTAAAACAAATTATTATTTTTTCAAATATTTTTGATTTACAAAAAAAGAAAATAATTTCTATTTTTTTTATTTGTCCTAAAATTTTTGTGAAAAAACATTTTCTCTTTAGTTGAAATAAAAATTTTTTTATCTTCTTAAACAATTAAAAAAATAAATAAATTATTCAAATTTTATTATTAGAATAATTAAAAGATAATAAAAAATATTGAACACTATTTTTCAATATTTATTTTAGTAATTAATTTCGGCAGGTTAATCGTCATCTTCAGATTAAATTTTTTTTTCAGATTAAACATTTTTTTTGGGGGGGTGGAGTCTGAGAATCTAGGTACAAGAGTGAAATGAATGTTTAATATATCTTTCTTAGTTTTTTTTAATCAACATATGCGAAAGCTTGGGATATTTTTTTAGAGTAAGTATTAGGTTGTTCGATATGAAACGGGTCAAAATTAAAGTAAAATGTAAATCGATTTTTTTTAAATAATAACATTTTATTTTTAATCAAAATATCCCCCCATGTTGTCAACACAC
>MQRK01182049.1:101758-112016 GCA_001938485.1 Girardia tigrina
ACTACTTATTGTTCTACAAATACTCTTCTTAAACGTTCTAAATCCTTCAGAATATGGAATTTTAATGATTTGTTTGTATTCTTCAGTATTTTCTTGTTTTATTTGTTTTTTAACTCGTGGATCTGTACATAATTTGTCTAATGTTACCCTAATATTGTGTTCTATTTGCTTGTTTGTATACATATTGTCCTTCAAGCGCCTTCTAAGAATAATTACTTTAAAAATATTTTTTAAAAAACCTTTTAAAGTAAATTATATTTATTAAAATTGTGAAAAATTGTATTATTCAAACAATTCAATAGAAAATTGCTGATGATGATGTATATAAACATCGAAACATGTCCAATAGTTGTATAAAAAAAGCTTTACTCAAATTATATTTTCGAAATACTAAACTTGCGTTCACAAGACTCAATAATATATATATATATATATATATATATATATATATATCAATTATACTTGTCTAGTAACTTTAAATTAAAAATGTTTAAAATAAATCAAATTGAATTTTCAGCCCATCAATAAATCCTTTTATTTATTTTTTCAAATTAATTAATTTATTAAAAAATTGAACTAGTTTGATTTTAATTCATAATTTTCTATTTAATTTATTTTAACTATTTACTTTTTAAAATAAATATTATTATAATTTTACTTCCTGGTGTCGTAGCGAGCTGAGAGTTTGATTTAACCCATTATATGCCAATGTTCCATTTTTGGAACATAAATTATATTGGGGACTGTACTTTAATTGATTATACTTTCTTTCATTACTCAACAGATATAAAACAGGACAAACTATTGTTTAAATTTATATTGTTTGTTTTAATTTATTTTTGTTTATTATATTTCGCGCAACTTTTAAAAATTTGAAAATTTCGAAAAATAATAAAAAATATTTGAGCAATCACTATTTAGTCACCTTGAAAAAGGAAAGTGTGTGAGTTTGATTTTTTTATTAGTACATAATCTTACTTTATAACTCTACTAAAGAGGCTTTAGAAATATTCTCAGTATGGACTATATACGACTTAACAGAACATGTTCCATTTTTGGAACATTGGCATGTTCTCCTTAAGCATTAAGTAAACATACATTAAAATTTTTTCTAACCTTATTAAAACATTGAGCATTTATGATCAATTTTCTATGCTTTTTTATATATTTTATTATATCAGTAATTGCATGGACTATGTTAACTGTAGTTATTATATGTATGTATCACAGAGGAGTACAACCTCTGGAAGCTGCAGCAATAATTGAGAACATGAAAGACTCTGATAATGAAGATGCAGATACAGTTATGATCCCTCCATCTAATGATGGAAATATAACAGATGAAAAAGATATGACAGTCTCGAATTGGTTTAGAAAATTTGTGAAGGGGAATTGTAACCTCAATAATGAGTCTCGAGGTCGCCCAGGTAACAGGTGAGTCGGATCAATCACAAAGTGTTCATGAATTATCGCTAACGTTTGCATTTATTTCATTTTTATTATTTCATTTTATTTCCTTTTATTTCATTTTCCAGGACAATTGGAAATAATTTCAACCACTGAAAGAAATGATGATCATATTCAACCTGTTGAGAAAAAAATGAAAAAAGAACCAAAATGAAAGGAATAAAATCATAGTCAGAGCCTCGTCCATTCCGGTAGGAATTTCTGTTTCATCATCCTACATGCGTAAATATTTCACCGCTGGAACATGTTCATTACAGTGAAATCCGTATTCGTACCGTTTATTAGAATTAAACGTTTTGAAAATATAAGGTACTATATTATCAAAATATTTGCTTTCAATGAACTATAAAACTTTGAAGGGAAATATGTGTACCTCTATGATGAAGAGACTGGGACCCTTTATGGTACCAGTTCTAACTGGAACCACCAAGGTTATGAATATCCCTTTTTCAGGATAATCAAATGATGAGAATGAAGCAATGGATGGTAGTTTTTTTCCCGTATTTTCCCTGAAGTAGACTCAAGATGAATAAATGATAACTATGGTAGAAAGTGGCAAAATCGAATTCAAACAAATATTATTCACTTATGAAAAAGATATGTCAAGAAACAAAATTATCGAATTTGGGTATCGAAAAAATGCATATATTGCTTTAATTATTCAACTTCAATGAGCTTATAAGGCGCGATTTCATCACAAGGTAACCTTGGAACCATTATAATCCAGAAAATTTTCAACGTATATGGAAATATCTCTCGTGAATAAGGTGCGATTAATACAATTAACGACTTCTGTTTCATGCAAGATCACTCTAAATTACTTAACCATGCGAAACCTTCAATTTTTCAGTACTAAGAGCATTTGGCTAGTGTACGAATCTGAAACTGAAAAATTCGAAATAAACAATTGAAAATTAAATTAAAGACACTCTTCACGATATATTCCCGAAATTGATTTGTAATTTTGACCCAAGACTTCGTCGTTATGTTCAAACAAGGGGTCTTCATAGGAAGTAGCTGTAGCGTGAGTATTAGCATACTTTGTAAATAGTCATTCATCTAATTGACTTTAAAAATACGATAATATCATTATAATATCATTATAATTATTATTTATAGCTAGTCGAGTGTACCCACTATTTCAAAACCCTATAGTGTTGCTTATCATGCGTATATTTATTAACATAGGCATATTTATGTATTTATGATATTATTATTTATAATTTATAAATTATAAAATTATTTATTGCGTGTTTATTATTACATTATTAGATGAGGTTATTATTTATACTTTTATTTTTTTTATTTATATTATTATTACATTTAATTAAAAATATATGTGATAAATTGATTGATTAAATGAATCAATATAGTCATAATTGCAATAAGAAATATTAATTAACTTAAGTATTTTAATAATATTGACTTGACACGGCTTTTCTTCTCGACTTCTCATTCAAATATATGACGAAAATCGACTCCAACGAAAGCAAGTAGTCGAACGAGTTCTCTCGGAACTCGATGAACGTGATCCAAAATTAGATATCGATATTCTAATAACCACAAAATCCATCTTTTTCGACAACGCCGAACGCAATCACGAATTGATGTGTGAAATCAGCCACAAAATCCTCAATCGTCACTCGAATATCAACAAATTTCTCGTGATAATCATTCTGGAAGTAACGATGAAGATCATCCGATAACGAATATTTTACTAATCGCCATCCGATTATACTATTAACGACCGATAGATTAATTGAAAACGGAACAAAGTAATTTACTATTTGGTAACCATGTCTTTAACCTTATCTCGTGGTTAATGTAATCGTCCTCTTCTGTTATTTGGTTATATTAATATAATCTTTAATAACAATTAATTGATTATATTTATTTATTGTTAAAAGTAGTTTTATTACATAAGCTTATTTGTTAGTAAAATTTCTTTAACAGCTAGTATTAAATATTTAAATAATTAAGTTAGAAAACTAAATAATAAATTGATAAAAAAGTTTTAAAAAATAATACATAAAATAAAACAAATGAAACATAAAAGTAAAACCGAATATCTAAAAACCAATTAGATTTTTTCTAAATAAAATAAAATAAATAAATATTTTATTACATATTTATTCGATTTCAGTGGATTACAACAGAAAAAAATTGTTAAATGAACAAAAACATTATATTTAATTCAGATCCTCATTTATAGGAATGTTTTTATTTATAAAATCTGGATAAATTAGAACAATATTTTTTCAATTTGGATAATAGTTTTATTTTTCAAATATGATTTTTTACAAAAAAAATGTTTAAAAATATTAATTTACCAATGTTGTTTTAAACAAAAAATTAATTATCGCTAATGTTCGGAATAATTCAAAGAAACATCAAAGACAAAACTGACACAAAGGAAATCCAAAGAAATAAATAAATTATTTATCGAACGAAAGCAATATTAATTTTTTATTATATTATATTTATTTTATATATTACAAGAATAAGTTCCAGCCATCAGTAAAGGAGAGGTACCACTTTTATATCATATATAAAAATATAAAATAATATTTAATATTTTACAAAAGAGGTCTGAATAAAATTTAAAACTATATGCAAAACCGATGTCGTAATGTAGTTAAATTTTTACTTTGCTAAAATATTTAGATATATATAATGAAAATAGTTCCGAAAATATAAAATTATTATTCAAAAATCTCTATGATTCGACCTGTCTTTTAGAGTTCATGGGAAAAAATATTCTATTCTCTTTCTATTTGGATAATGTTTGAATTTCTTTTATTAATTGATAAAAGCAACAATCTGGAATAATACCCCCAAACCGCTTCTCTTTATTCTGACAATTAATATTAATTCGATGAGGAATATTTTCGAATGGTGTGATGGTGCAAGAGCGGGCGCAGCATTTTTGTGGCTGCGGCACGCCGGCGGCGGGGAGTGAACATTAGGTCGGGGTGACAAAAATATTTTAATCTCACGTTTTTTCGATTCGACACTCGGATTGCTAACAAGAACGAAGCAGAGGACGGCGCAGATGACAGTGACACACGGCAAGATCAGTTCAAGACTCCCGAGAACTTGCACGGCAATCAACCAATACAGATTGATATAGATCCACATTCCTTTAATCCAAAAACACGTCGGCATATACGTTACATAGAGCGATACATAGAACATGAGCGATACAAAAAAAACAGATCAACAGAAACAGATTAGGAGCACATCCACAACGTCTACAAATTGTCCGAATCTCATCATTTTAACCAAGGCCGGAAAATATTTATTTTTATAAACAAAATAAATCGATCCATCCACTCAGCAATAATATTAAAACTCGCGCAACTCCAAGACAAACACTCATCGATCACTTCTTCTAACTTATAATCCACAACCAAATAATAAATTTGTCCCCAGAATCGCCAATCTCCTGCGGTTCTTTCTGCATACAACCTACAACACCTTCATCATTTACCAACAGAAATTTCGTTCGGAATAACTTTACGAGATCCAAATTGAACAGCGCATTTTTCAGAACAATTTCATCACAATTTCTCAAACAATTCGGTCATTTCTGATTCCAATTGGAGCGGCTGATTTTGGCGATGATTTCAGCGATCAAATTGACGAATTTCGAGCACGAGAGCGCGTTCATTTGGATAGCCGAGCGGAGAAGTCGGCGAATGATTTCCTTATTGTCGTCGGGAAAATTGATGCTTCGTTGCCAGTGTTTTTCGATCAGATTATTCAGTTGAATTGCGGCGAAAAATCGATGAGATTCGTCAATGTTGTAGTCGAGAATGATGTCGAGTAGAATGAGAGAAATATTCGGTTTGGAGAATAAAAGTTCTTGTAGATTCGAATTGCCAGTTCGATTCATTGATATCAATTGAGAAAAAATAAATGGCGACCTTCAATAATTCCAAAATTCAATCACGTAAATATTTATTATTTTGTCAACAAACAATTTTTTCGCGCTCAATTACAACCCTTTTTGATTCGAACAAACAACACAAATTATTACATGAAAAAAGGTTCGAAACGATTAAAAAAATTTCGATAATTTCAATTCAACAATGCAATTAATCCAAGATAAGTTAGTGAATCCAACAGAGTCAATTTCAACACCGAATTCTTTATCGAAGTACTATTACTATTTTGCAGACACCCATTCAATCCCCAACAATACTTCTCGGAAACCGATTTTAATAATTCACAATCAATGAATAATTTAATGGACTCGAAACGAATTGGCCATATTTTAGAATCGAAATTCAACGACAAATTACCATCAAAGAAATGGAACGTTTTAAATTTCAAAACCCGGAAATTATTTTGAAATCCAAAAGATAATCAATGGAAACACGACGGAAACGATATTTACATTTGATGACAAAACTTCTCAAGAAATTCGTTTCTTAAATTAATCGAAGTCTGACGATTATTCTATTTCATATGAAGTGCCAACTTATTCATCGATTTAAATTGATCAGTAACTCTGCTCGGATAGGAGACAGATTTTTTCGATCTATCCACATTTTTCGATGAAAATTGATAATTATGGAATAGAATGATTGATAGATTGATGTAACTGTTGTTTTGATGATCAGAGAGGAGGAAATTATTGACAAATTGAAATTTATCCCCAAACATATTGTTTATTGTATTTTGTGTTTGATATTTTTAGGCTTGTGTGTCGGCAACCCAGATGGAAGATATATAGTTTTAATGCTTTGGACCGTTGTATTATTCGGACATTTTAAAAATATAAATAACAATTTTAAAATTAAATTAATATATTTTAATCAATAAATATATAATACTATTATAAGCAATTTGGGCATCTCTAGTTTTTAATTTTTATGAAGTTGTTGACGTTAGAATTCTTAAATTATGACCTTTCTTGGTATTCCTAAATATGTATCTAGGGAAGTGTAGTGCATTTGTCTAAAAAAAAACTTTTAATTGCTTTTAGTACAAATCTATATATATCTATATACATAAAAAAAATAAATATGCTACTTAATTTTTTTTAAATAATTTTAAAATATTTGAGTTAGAACTGTAATTTAAATCTGTTCAAATAATTAGAGGTTTGGGTATCGAATTTAAATTTATCAATCGAAAACGATATCTAACTATAAAAGTTTTGTTGAGAATAGTCCTGGAGGCAATTCGAGTTGTGATGTCAATAAAAATATCGGAAATCAAATTAGTGTTCTTAATAATTTCAAATTTTTTTTTAAAATACATTTTATAATTCAAATACCTACATAATCTGAAAAAGAAGAACCAAACCCTCCACCCTAAACTACTAGACTGTCGAATGTAAAAGAAAAGAAAATAAAGACATGTGACAAAGTTGTCATGAATTGTACATTATATGTCCATTACTCTACGCGACCCTGGGAATAAATTGCAATATCAGCAGATTTAATAGATGTAGCTTTAAAAAGTAGATCTACTTGAGTTACAGAAACTTCAGTGGACGTGTGTGTCTAGTACACACAAACTCAATGCGGTTTCTTATATCACTATGATGACATATTAACACACACCTTCAGTGTGCAGCAAATTTGATACACGATACAATCGAGTAGAATATTTAAAAATTAAATATTACTAAATTATATTTACATTTTTATTTTGATTAACCAAATAAAATATAATTTTGTAAATAAAATTATTATTATAAATAAATAATAATTTTAATAAAATACAAAATAAATATTATTTTACATATTTTTTTCGCGTAAAACATTTCTTTTCATTATATATTCACGCAAAAGTTAGATTGAAGTAGGCAATCGAAAAAATATTATCTAGCAAGTTGGCTAGGGCATTATCTTGTTATTTTATCCCGTTCAAACAACCTCATTGTTTATAATGTACTCTCTCGACATATCTCCATGGCGACAAGTATTTTATACGAGACTTCATAAACAATATTAATTCAGGGCTGAAACAAGAGAAAAGACTTAGTTGTTATATTAAATCTTCTTTTGTGAAAATAAATTATGGGTGGAGATTAAACTGTTCCATTAAAACAAAATATCTTGTTTTTTTATTTCTATTGATTAATTCTGTTTCCGTTGGATAAAATTTATCAGTGTTATCAATGATTATTCAGTTGTTAATATCGAATCAGAAAATGAAGGGGGAGGCCGGGGACGCGAGCAGAGTCAGAGAACAACAGCCACAGGAGCCGCCTGATTATCCACCCTTTATTTCAGGGAGGAATCTGGGAACACTTGAGTATGTTTTAAAATTATATTTATTTAAATATATTTCTTTCAGAGAAATAGAACAGAAAAATTTTGTTACATTATATATGATATTCGATCATATCCTATTTTTTAATATAGTTTTTAAAACTAGTAATAAAAAAATAATATATAAAACAAGGGGGACAACATATAAAAACAAAATTTATATATAATTATGTTTTATAGGTTGACAGTGACATTTTAATTAAACGGACAGCGTCACGCATATGTAATATTATTATATTTATTTCTACTATTCAATAACTATATTATAAATGCTAGTTAGAACTCTTTGGGTCTACCAAGCATATTTCAGGTCTCTGGCTGTAGCCGATTAATAAATCCACAAACTCAAAAAGTAAATATACCTTCTAATCAGTGCAGAACTTAATAAAAAGACTTATTTTATTTAAAAATATTAATTAAAAAACTGAATTGAGTCATATAAAAATTTCTCTTTGCAAAAAGGCCTCCTAAAGATTATTATCTGCGACCGTGTTTCAGTAGAAATGTACTGATAATCACGCACTTCAATAACGTTGCTCACCGGTGAACACCTTAAATTCCGATGCGAATACACCAAAATACAAAAATGTAAGAAAATTAACAAAAACGTGACTTAAATGTACGTGCAAAATCATTGGGAAGAAACAATCGAAATTAACAACTCTAAAATCAGTTCATTTAACTAAGGAATACAATTAGTTGCAAGACTTGTGTTTTCACTTCGAATAAACCCTGGATTTGATGAATAATTCGTGAGCGGTTTTGAAATAACTTTACTTGATTATATTATATACAATATAATATAACTTCCTCCAATCAAGCGACGGACGGTAGTTTCAGGTATTACTTCTTTGTCATACTTAGAAAAGATCTAATAAGCAGCTTCGGCGACGTCAATACCTCGATTTAATGCAAAGAGCAGAGAGGGTGTTGAAAAGGCTCGATTTTATCGATTGATACTCTATTTAATGAGTTACAAGTTAAAGCAAAAATTAAAGAAACATGAATATCAAACATAACATCACTTGAAACAAAAACAATGGAGCTATAATTTTACCTTATGAAAACCGCTAATGAATTATTCCTCATTAAAATAAGAATTTCCATATATATATATATATATATATATATTAACATTCAGAATGGGTAAAGTAAGGTTATTTCAATACTTAAAATTTTTAATTAAAATATTTTTTGCCATTATTACCCAATACATGGTTTGTCAGCACATTTCAGAATGACATCATCACATTTAAGATTTTTGTAAATCAATTTAAGAATTTTGTACATCCGTTTAAGAAATGGAAAATCAATTTAAGAATTTTGTAAATCAGTTTAAGAATTATGTATTTCCATTTAAGAAATTCGTCAATTCATTTATGACTTTGTGTAAATATTGCGAAATATACAAGTTTACAAATACATAAATCACAGAAACAAAAACTAAAATGAATAGCTAAAATTTATTTAATTMYCATCATATATTGGTGTTCTACTCAAACACTTTGGAAGGAATGAAAAGACATTCCTAAAATATCCAGAACAATCTTCAGCCGTTATATATTCACTAAACTTATCTATATAGGCAAATAATTCTGCTTCAGACTTTGGTAGTGATTCACGTATCATTCCTTTCCATTTCGAAAACATATTTTCAATCGGATTGAGGAATGGCGAATACGGTGGCAAAAACATCAATTGGCATATATTTGCATCCACATGCATTGCTAAAAATTTGTCTTTTATGGATTGGTGCTTGTGAAATCGGACATTATCCATAATGACAACAGAACGACAGATATGTTCATCTTTGATATACTGTAAAATTTCATAGATGAAATTAGCAAAGGTTGCTGTGTTGAACGCCGATGTTTGGGTCACATATTTTACTATTCCACCTTATTCATTGCGCAACATACAGAAATATTCCTTGATCTAAGGCATTTCACGTTATGTACAGCTGGTGATCCAGCTTCTTCTAATAGAAACATTAAAACCAACTTCATCAACGAAAAATAAATTATTTTCATCAAGATTGGATAAAATGTCCATGAATTTATTCGCATAATCGTTTCTTTCATTCAAGGACTTCTCATCATTTCTACGTTCAGGGATTAATGTTGCAGACTTTAAGGTATAATTAAAGCAACCAATATATCTGTCAATTGTTTTCAGACAGACAGCATAAAATTTTGAACGCAAAAGTCCTTGAATGTGCTGAAGAGTAATTCCGCAATTTTCATCAATCCATGATTTAATGGCATCAACATGGCCTTCGGTTAAAGCTTTTCTTCTTGGTCCTCCTTTCAGATTTTTGTTCGATCCTATTTTCTTTCTTGTAGACATGAATAATCGAATACACTGTTTTATACTTCAAATTAGAAGCAATTTCGATAACTGAATGGTTCGTCATATACGAGTCAATAATCATTTTCCTTATTTCATTACAAACTGCCATATCTAAAGAAAATATATATGTAGTAAAAAATAAAAAACAGTTTACT